>JAVTVY010046757.1:0-228609 GCA_036873755.1 Hanleya hanleyi
ACTAGGAATCATTGTGTGGTAATGGCATAAAATGGCTGCAATAAACTTACCAGAAAAACGGCAAAAATTCGCATCGTCTATCTCTACAAGCTGGAGAGCCGCCATGTTGAATCTCCCGCTGGAAGCGGCCAACCTGACTCCCATAACGTGTAACTCGTGAAGCATGATGGAAGGTGGAACCCGATTCCAGAAGCAAGGCCCATTGAAATGCATTGCAATGAGGGTTCCTCATTATTTCAAGTGTCCAAAACATTGCCTCAAAATTTCGTCGGCAACGGACCATCATCTCGCAGTGCTGGGTTGAATGGACAGTCAGGTTGGATTTTGAATCGCTCGGCAAAGGTATAAAATACTAATTTGACGACGGGAATATGTAGAGTGACAATTGTAGAATATGCTGATGTATTTTGTTTTGGAGGTAAACCGTTTATTTCTCGTTTAACCCAAAGTGCGTTTCAGACCTTTGTGTATTTTTAGCTCATCTGGGCCGAAGACCCGATGGGCTAATGCCATGGCCTGATTGTCCGTCGTCCGTCGTGCTTAAGCATCTTCTTCTCTGAAACCGCTGGACCGATTAAGCTGAAACTTGGCATGCATGTTCCCCCCAATGAATACACCAGAATTTGTTCATGCGTGTTGATATGATTTTAAATATGGCTGCCATGGCGGTCATCTTGAATTTGCCAGTGAAATCTTGTCATCATTATTTTTCGGCAACTACTTCATGAATCTTTCACAAATTTGGTACACCAGTTTCCCGTTGGGTCTAGTTGTACAACATGTGTGCAAGATACCTTTTCTGCTTCGATTCGAAATCCAGTATGACCACCAGGCGGCCATCTTGGATTTCCCCATGAAACTTTGTTATCGCGATTTCCCCATGAAACTTTATCACAATTTCTCAGGAACTACTGAATTGATCTTTCTCAAATTTGATACACGGCTTCCCCTTGGGGTCTAGTTGTACAAGATTCCTTTTCTGGTCCGATCTGAAAATCCAATATGGCCACCAGGTGTCCATCTTGAATTTCCCCATGAAACTTTTATCGTGAATTCTCAGGAAATTACTGCATGGATCTTTGTCAAATTGGGTACACAGGTTCCCCTTGTGGTCCAGTTGTGCAAGATACCTTTTCTGGTCCATTTCGAAAATCCAATATGGCCGCATCTTGGATTTTTCATGAAACTTTAAATGATCCATGCAGTAATTTCCTAAGATTTCATGATAACAGTGTTCAGGGGGGACAACACAAGTTAGAAACTCATCTATTGCAGTTCTTTAGTGAAAATTCCTTACAGCTACTTTCTCCAGTTACAGCCAGATGAGCTACAGTGCCGTGGCACTATCTTTACAATTCTTTCATTGAAATGTGTATACTATTGTTTCAGATGGTTGAGCTGTCACGTGGAAATGGTGTGTTCGGATACCAGAACCAGTATCATCAGGCAATGAACAAGTTTAACACCACTGCTAAGAGCAATGGAAGACCAGCGGCGAGATATTTGATGAACACACTCTTCTCACTTGAAGACCTAGCTATGGGGAAACTGCCGGCGTTGAGCGGTAACATCGTTGGGGAAATAAAGGGTGAGCAAAAGTCGCTATCTGAACACCCATGCTAAGTTTCAGGGCACCGGTTAAATGTCAGGTACATTAGAATCTAAGAAGCTATGTTCGTGAAATATCATAGTGCATTCACACCATTCTATTTAGATAAAAGATATTCAGCAATTAATATTTTGTGATAATAGTTATTTAGTAGCTAAGATTAACTATTGTAGAAAATACCTTCATTATTAATACAATGGGCATTGACATCACACCTCACTTGCCATGGGACAGGCTGTAAAAGTATAAAGCCTTCTAATGATGTTTATTTATTCATTTCAACTTTTTATACAACACATTCAACAAGTACAGCCTCTGTGATCAACCGGGCAATGAGTACCAAATTCACAGGATTAAATATCCGAAAACAGGGGACTGTGGTGATCAACGCTTAATTCACTTGCGTTTTCTGGTGTAAATGGAATAGGACACAAACATTGTTATATGCCTGATAGATTGTTGAAAGCGACTTCAATTCACACACTCTCCCCTTGATTCACTTGCTCTCTACCATGTCGACATGAGAACAATAGCATGTCTGGATACAACAAGAAAGGACAGTGAATAAGAAAGAATAGTAAAACCATATCTAAACAAGAGAACCGAATGAAAGAATGTTGCTGTAAATATGATTCAGTGCTAATTTTATCTATGGAAGAATTACAGTTTTTTGTGTAGAAAATACACTAAAATATTCTTCTGAAATCAGATTTGTTGATTTTTATGGAGTGCTATCGTATATGTACTGCTATATTTTGGTTTGGATTGACCGTATCTAGTGTACACCTTAAAGGTACCTTCAGTTGCACCTTAATGGTACCTCCAGCTATAAAATGGCTGACCATATATAAACCTTCCTGGTACCTTGCATGAGACCCTATACCTTGATGGTACCTCTGGATGTATCTTACTTGCGGCTTGCTCTTGAACTGGTTTTATCCTCCTGTACCTACACTATACCTTAATGGCACCTTAGTGATACCTTGTTGCTGTGCCTTATTGATACCTTATTCAAGCGAGGTACAATTAAGGCATCGTTAGCATTTTTGGAACGTACCTTACCTGTACCTTGTCCATGTTGGATCAAAGGACAAATTTGGAGGTACAGATAAGGTATATGCCTTAACTGTGTCTGTCCTGCACCTATGTCGAATCTATGGCCTGTACCTTATTGAGACCTTATTGATACCTTAATGATACCTTATTACTGTGAGGGTAACAGCATTAGCTGCCTTATTACTGTGAGGGTAACAACATTAGCTGACTGGTGCTATCAGTGCCTCGGTATCTCCATATCAACCACGATATGGTCGCGATCATGCACAACACATTCATGCACTAAGAATAAAAATTCAAACCTGTAAAACGTTCACCATAATTCACTGAACACAGTACCTTGAGAACCCGGGAAGCAAGGACAATCTGTGCCCCTTCATATCTGAGAGTTGACACCAGAAGTGTTAGGCAGACTTGGAGCTTGATCGTCCCGTACAATGGGATGGATTCCAAAAAGAGAATATGGCTAACTAACCTTTGGAAATGACAATACTCATCGTCCAGTCAACAGCTGGTATGAGATGTAACCGTGCTCTATCGAATTGGAGCGATATGCAGGAGGTGGGAAAAATTGACGACGTCTGACGACTAAAAAGCAACCATTTGACTCTACAGGAAAGCTTTCCTCGGTACCTCACATTCAGATCCGAGGATACGGTTGATTCTCGGACGTAGCCTAAGTATCCCAGCCGTGCTTTTATCGCGGCTGTTCATGTGGAGACAATGAAGTATCCACACGACCCCTAGCACCGACTTTAGCGAAATTAGATACGCTAGCTTGGGAACTGTGATGACAGATCAGCTCAAATAATTAACTCATCTGATGTTAATAGATGAGCACCGGGGACGTCTGGTGAAATAAACGCCTTAACATGGGGTAAACCTGGTAAATGCAAGAAAACATAGAAATAACAAACTGTAATGACCGCCTTCGTACGGCTTAAATTTCCGACCAAAAGAATACACCTACATATATTGGTTGAGTGACCTGTACCTCGGGACTAACATTCTACCAGCTGAATCCTACCATATACAGGTACGACTGAAGCGATATGCAAGAGGGGAGAAAAATTGACGACGTCTGGCGACTAAAAACCAACCATATGACTCTACAGGAATATAAGACACAGGCATGAATACAGCTGTATTTCGGATTGGGGAAAAACAATTCTCCATTCTGCACGGCTGCATCCGAACTACTGCCTCCCCTGCTTACAGACTGGCAATCGCAAGACCCGATACTACGAGTTCTGCCTCTGGAATTGGGAACAAACAGATAAATGGACATCCTCAGCAGCCGCCTAGAAAGATATGTCGAATCTTGGATGTCCAAGACGTGGGAATTAACCTAGGATAAATATTTGCAAAGTGTACGCTCGTGCCCAGGAGTCTGGGACGGCATCAGATGACGTCAGTTGACTTCATTCGGTAAGAGAACACGAGTGAACTAAGAGCATAGACACTTCACACAAGAATGATAATCTACCAGACACTGGTGTGAATGAGAGCTTTTCCTTCGAGAAACAGGGCTACGTATCCAGCAGTGATTTGTCACCGTGCCAACCAACTCTGTCTATATATGATCAGTGAACTAGCTTACCTGTACTGCGGTTCAGGTGTATGTTTACCGAGAAAATCAAAGAAATATACTCCATGGTGACTTGTTCTTCGTTTTGTTTGGTGACACTGTATGACAACAGGTCTGCAGCGTAATGCTTCGCGATGTCTACTGAACAATCTTTCACTTTTGATGTTAACAGTTTTCTGCATTACATGGTACGGATCCAAAGGACATATCGCTACGATAAATCCTCTAATGATTCAATCACCATTTTGTCAACTTCCTGTTCTAATAAATTTGATCACCATATGATCTTATGGTGGGGAGTTTCACTTCCCGTGATTCAATTCTTAGAGGAATTACCGTAAAACTTTTTCGTTGTGAACAGTGTGGTTGTTTCATAGAGAAATGAAAATTTGGTGTGGAAAGTGCCTCAATGGTCTTTGTCCGCTTGAACACCAATACATTATGACGTAATCACATGTAATTGAGTCCTGGTACATGAAACTACTAATATGGAGTTTTATATGGAGGTCGTGATATACTATCAATATCACAGGTTAATGAGAGTGATTTTGTAGAGTTCAGTTTGTTTTACACGCTGTACAAATTTATATATGTGATTTTTGATAAGCTTCAAAACAGGCGTCTAATTTGAATGGAGATACTTTATAGATGTCTCCAGTATATGCCTAGTTGTCATTTATGTTGGGCCATTTCAAGTGGTCGGGTTTTAAACAGTGCGCGTGTTACGAAACAGTCATTGGTGTCGCTTCACCCCATTATACACGTAATTCTACATCTCGGAAGTAGTGTTTGTGGTGGTATGAATTCAGGTGTATCTCCATGTCTAGTACCTGTGTAATGGAACAGATTTTCCTGATTCTAATGGTGTGTTTCCTACCTTAATCGAGTTTAGGCATAGTGTTATGGAAATACAGGACATCTACAGGACCTCACCTCCGAACTCAGAAGTTCGCTTTGCAGACTTGCTACGAACAGATGTCTACCACAAATATGGGGCTGTGGAATAAAAAAGTTATGCCCCCATTTTGGCGTGACACCCACCTTAGAAATGTCCTAGAAGGGTTACAGTCAGACCTTTTATGTGGTGTGATTTGATCAAGACCATGTTTTTCCACAGGCCTCGCTCCTGGACTACATACCAACTACGAAAGTATAAATGAAGACCTTTGTCTTAAAATTTCACGTTTACGCGTTTGAGACAATGCTGTCGCGTCATAGTCAAATTCACTTTATGCATTTACGTATTCATTTATATATTCATCCAATACATGTATTTTCAGCATAAAGAGTAGTATTTATTAGATATTTTAATTTCTTTGTATTTGATATTTTTGATCACTCACGTTACATATTGATGAAATCACGTTACATATTGATGAAATCAATCTTCTGACATATATTTGTTTCGCGACAGGAATGTGTATTGTAAGCTGCCCTGCCTGACAATAATCACTAATCACAGCAGGCTAACATCTCCACGTTTTAGGTCTGGTCACCTGACTTAACTAGTAAATCTCATTTAGTTAACTAGCATGTACAACATAATAAAGGGATGATCCACAAAATGGACGGAATATTCTTTGCCATTATTTGTATCTGGAAAGACATTAACTTACCGGAAAACAATCGGATACCTCTGTCCACTAATTCTGTCCACTTATGGCATCAGGATGTGTTCCTGGTCCAGGGCGGTGTGAAGGCTTGTGGGAGGCTTAGATTTTTTGGTGTTAAAAGTGTCCGACTCCTATCTTCTAACCCAGCTGGGGCGTTTTTTTCCACATTTGAAACACTTAAGAAAAACACTTATCCGTAAGGACACTATCCCGAAGACATTCTTAGCTCTCTCTCTCATGCTCCTTTACACCGATCCTTTCCAGTTGAATTATCTAAAGATTAAAGTTATAATATTATTTGACTTTGTGATTAAATTGTATTATTCGATTAGCTAGGCAATGTTATTGGGATTATAATCTTCTGTGATCACGATTATAAAAGAATCAACGGGTTTGCTGCTAAATTGCTGTGGAAAAATATTTATCTCGAGAACTGAACTGGAAATTACTACACTATAATAGAACATGAATTCATACTAGTATAATACAATAATATAGGGGCTAAGAACCCCCCCTCCCCCCACTTTCGTCTGCTTCTCCTTTTTTGAATAACCCCCGTGGAAGCGACAATGAAACCGGTCTGTCCAGTTGAGAGAGAGAGAGAGAGAGAAAGAGAGATTCGTCAACTAGGAAGCTTTGTTACAATTTAGTCATTGTCCTGCCTTCACCTGTACAATTTTCAAATAATTATACGGAAATCGCAGTAACACAATGAGAATAGTAACGTCTGCTGGATGTACCGGTTAGATATAAAATCGGCTATGTCACCCTGATTAAAGTTTATCCTGCTGAACTTGTGATTCTTTGAACAGACCATTGAAGAATAATTTAGCGCTGTTAACATATATTCTTGGAAACTTCTTGTAAGTTCATCATCCCCTGTTGGCATCAGTTGAAATGCGGTTCCAGTGTTATACATGTACATCCACTATGTAGTGACAACCGGGGATTATATGTTGTCAACACCGACTAATATTGCTATAAATAGTTCAAAAGATTTGCCTGACTACCAAAGTTCTCGGTCGACTAAAGTTGAAGGAATTGGATTATCACCCAGTTATGCTATTACGATATTGATTACACTTCCCCTGTTGGCATCAGTTGAATTGCGGTTCCAGTGTTATACATCTACTATGTAGTGACAACCGGGGATTATATGTTGTCAACATCGACTCATATTGCTATAAATTGCCCAAAAGATATGTCTGACTACCAAAATTCTCGGACGACTAAAGTTGAAGGAATTGGATTGTCACCCAGTTATGCTAAACGATATTGAAAACACTTCCATGTAGACACGTCTATGCCCTTCATACCATCGTGATCGACTTGTACGTGAGTATTCTTGTCTAGACTGGTTACTTGTTTGGATATCGCAGGATGAATTTACCAGATTTCTCCGAGATAGCACTTATCTTCATTACGTGACGGCGGAAGATGGTCTCGGCAAGGCAGTTATTCCTGACCTGAACATTGTGCGGACTGTGTTTGGATTCCATATGTTTCACGAGGCGGGAAGTGTTAAACCTCAATAAACACTAACATTTACCGGTTTTCTTCAATAAGGATTGCGGTATATAAAAGTGCCAAAATCAGTGTGATTGAAATATCAAACCTTGCATCCCGGGGGACGTAAAAACAGTTGATGTGAGGCTATTGTACATACACATATCTATGTCGCGATAATACCGGAGAGAAGCCCAGGACCAGATTTGCCATCCTTTATCATTTAGTTAGAGGATAAAGCGAATTATGGTGTTTGATTCTATTCCTTCATACAATTTGATCAGATATCCCAGTCTCCAACGCGTTTGAAACGGAAGTTAGAGAAACGTCCATGAAAATTTACCTCTCACGCAAACAAACCCCCCCCCCCCCCCCACTTTGAACATTCTAGAATTATACGATCGTAGATTTCATCAACGGATTTATCTTGTGTTTTGTTGCTTGCCGAGCCACGTTGGCATCAATGAAATACTGAAGCGGATGAAATGTCTAAGGCCGCCCTAGATAATGATGTTGATCTTGTTGGAATCCCGTATTATATAGCGATTTCAGACCCTCTAAGTGTGCTTATGTGAGAAAGATGTTTCAATCTTTATGGGATTCTGTGAATAATAACAAACTCCATGAGTTTCAAAAAACTGTGGGATATATTCATCTGAGTAGCCAGAAACGTTTCGATCAAGCCATGAATACTTAGAATTTTGTTTGATCGTCGCTATATAGCTGAAATATTGCTGAACGCGACATTAAACCTGAATTATCTCTCTCCCAAACAAACACCAAACTGTTCATTCGAGTAAGTGGATAGATTGAAGTCAGTATAATTTTTTTAACTGGCGATTTCCTCAGAGAAGATGCAAATAGAATATGATTGATTTAACATGCTAACCCAGATGTGCAATTAATCATGCCACATGCCTTTTCTGATTAAAATGTTTTGATTCGTTATGAATGTTGACAGATAATCGGGAGCTGTGTATTGTCGTGTATGTGCGTTGTGTTTATACTTATATGGATAAAGAAATGATGGTGAGGAACAGGTCCTTCATGGTTCGCGTCCGACACGGATGTATGAGGCGCAACTAATTTATGTATTTCAGAATCGGCATTCGAAAGCCGTTACCACTGTGGATCGATTCCACCTTGCCAGAAGTTCTAGACAATTATTTTGTGTACATTCCGTAGTGGATATATCTGTGAAAAGGTGTTCTCGCGATTATTGATTCAGAAAGGACTAATATAGGCCTACCGATATGAGAACCTAGGCATACATATGTGCATGGATGGGTAGAATATAGCATGAACTTTCAGTGATCAAATTGATCGGTTTTGCTTTTGTATGTTTTACTTGTTGTAACAGCAATTTAATAAAGCGTCGGAATATATCAATCACATTTTTCATTCTACTAGCCTCCAATCATCCATGCTGAATATGGTTACACGAATAATGGCTTGTCTTGAATAAATAATTTCATATGCTGTAGAATTTTGTGAACGAGTAACTATATAAATTCATTCAAATACCAAGGGAAATTATGTATTTTGTCCTATACATATATATTATCGCATGTACCGTGTAATATTAGCTCACCAGATAAGGTGCGCCTTCGTCGTCCCATTATGCTGAGATCTTCCCAAAGACGACGTTGAAACGCCTAAACCAATGGTCGACATATTTGAAAATATGTACATGTAAAGGTGTTTGGCCCCTGGTGGTTATAAAACTTCGTCATTCAAAGAACGCGGAAAATTTAATAACCTAATGGACATGAAGTTGTCTAGGTTAAGTAGGAAAAAACGATTATGGATCAACTCCACACTTCCATGGCAGTAAAGCCCCGACCACATATAGTACTAGTAATTGCAGTTGAGTCGATATTGTCGATCTGACTTCATGTGAAGAATAATTTATATTTCCTCAAAAGCGAAAGCCCAATGTAAATCTCGACCAAACATAACGCATAACGTGTTAGCTAGGCAATGAAACAACGTGCAATCTAAATTATGAGCATACATGCGAGTCTAGTGGACATAGAATTTACGGAATTAAATGCTGCATCGAGACACAACCAGTTGTACTCACAGCTATTCAAATTTCAAATTCAAGTTTATTTGCCTAACGGACCATTGTTGCCATTTGCAGCAATTCAGTCAACTATTTTATCTCCTCCAACAAGCGATCCACATTATGCAATCATCGGTAAATCATCTGGGAGATTAACTCAAACTTAGTCAATAACAACAACTGATTGCTATGTTCAAAGCAGCCAACCGAGAACAATTACAACAGTGCACGGAACATTTTATTCCTTTATGTATTTATTTCAAAGAACAACAGGTATTCACCCAATAATTGGTCCCAATAAAGATTATATACAGACAATACAACAATATACAGATAGATAAAACAGTATATTTATTTACTTTTGCCTGGTAATACTAATGTTACACTTGCATATTCAATAAAGCCCAGTGAATAGTTTTAATGACCCTTAACTTTTGTTATTCGAATGCTGTGGGAATTCGTCGTTCGACCCCGATACTTCAATTCACCTTCAGTGTTACGCTTGTATCCAAGCTAACAGTTCGCATTACTTGGCAAATACAAACAGACGTGATGTAACTTTTCGCACCGACACATTTTCGGTGAGAAAGAAACCTCACACCTGTTGATATATTTTCGATGTTACCACACTCTCTACAGATCAAGCGAGGTTGACTTTACAAACGCCTGTATGGAAAATGTCCCAAGAATGAAAGATATTTTATTCCGCCTTTGACATTTTCTTAGTAGATAGTCCGAGAATACACTTTCGGAAATGTACGATTGCCTACAGCTTCACGATTTGTGTCATCGTGCATCGGTCATTTCTCCTGTATTAATATTATATAAGAAACAAAAAATGTCACAATCGCTCATATCCCTGTGACTTACCAAAATCGCTGAAGATCATACAATACCCATTTTACGAATTCCAGAGTGTGAAATCGTTAAAAAACGAAGGACCTATTTTATTCCGCCTTGTACGTTTTCATAACAGACAATAAAAGTATGCACTTTCGGAAATGAACGACGGCTTCACGATTTGGTTCATCCTGTCACGATTATTTCGTTGCTATGCACGTGTAAGTCTGTATATATTATGGTCGCGGTAAAGCCGCGTAATTACATTTTTCCCCCGATTGGTTAATCCCTGCATGGATAACAAACCACATAAGGCGCTAGGATGAGGAACTTTCCTTCGCGAAGAGACAGATACCAGATAAAACTCCTGAATATATTCGCTTATGATCATCATGCAGTCAGAAGGAACTGTATAATAGTACCGGTGTAGATTTGCCAAAGGCATCACGATTGTAGCATGAAATGGCATACTCAGATTATTTTGCATGTGAAGGTTTGATGTTGGCATGAAAGAGCACATGCTTGTCTTGGCGCACATTTTGTTGATACGGTTGAATACGTGGGAAACGAGAGGGCAAGGGCCCTGATTGCTGTAGTTTTTTTGAGTCTACTGGACAACCTCCAAACAGGGTTATCTCCTCTTATGCTATGTCGATCGAGTCACTTTCTCGAATTACAAGCATGATTAATCTGTTCATGTGTCTGTTCTATTATTATCACTGTTAGATGTCAATTATTCACATAGCCTACAACCAGAACATCATTTCACAGACGTACATTTACCAGGTCAGTTCCACATCATTAGAAAGAATTAAACGAGTATATGCATAGTGTTACAGGTCTCTGTATTGCCAACCAATTTGACCAGTTGCGCCAGTATATCTTGATCTAAGGAAAATACACAAAACAAAGTGAAGAAATAGGTGAAATGTCAATTTTTATTTTATTTTCAGCTTTCTGATATAAAATTGTTTATAGTGAGTTGCTTTCTTTAACAGAATGTGGTTCGCTACAGGAGCGAAAGTCCCCGCTATAACCCTACTTTGCATAAAATCATTGCTCATGTTTGACAATCCAAAACTTACTTTGCTTCTGGCAGCTTTGCATCTCTGAATTTTGACAGACAAATATTTGAGCTGAAGACTATGGCGGACTTTTACGGGAGTTAATTATGCGTTTATTAAAATTATTAGTCTATCAACAAATCAATGTCTGTTGAGAATCCATCTATTATAGTGAAAAGTATCGGACCACGGTATCATCAATTAAGAAACTACTTTCAAGTCAGCAAATCAATTCCCAATGATCATCTCCAAGATTCCAATAATCAGTTTCACTCGCCAAGATATCACACCAAGTCAATTTTATTTCAATCTCCAAGATGTCTCCAAGTTAAAAGAAAATAATAATCGCTCCAAGTAATAAATCAAAAACGCCGTCTGGTCAGGCGGAATGCAAATGTTGGACTTGTTGTTGTTGTTGTTTTCAGTTATCCGTTACCACTGTTGTGTTGTTATTGTAAGTGAATGAGTGAATAGGTTTTAACGTCGCTTTCAACATTTTTTTCAGTTATATCACGACAGAGAAAGGAAGGGAGAGGAGAGTGATGGGCGGGGGTACCTGCTTGTGACAGAGCAGATCTAATGCTGCCATTTTATAGTGCTGTCTCACTGAAATATCATGCCGTAGGCAGACATCACACCCCACTCAGTCACATTATACTGACACCGAGCGAACCAGTCCTTGTTCTGTCCTCTTAATCCTGAGTGTAAGCGAGGAACAACAAGTTCCATTTTTCAAGTCTTTGGTATGACCCGGCCTGCGATCGAACCTATTACCTACCGCTTACGAAGCCGACGCTCTAACCATTAGATCATAGCAGTGCGGTCTGTGTGGTTATTGTAACTTCAGTCGAGACTAAATTCCTGACGTTCAAGCGATCGAATCGTGGTCTTTCGACTATGAAAATGGCATATATCAAAAAATATAACTGCAGCAAATCAAGGTAAAACAAAACAAAGTGAGACCAAAATTGTTGTTGTGAAAGAAAATAACGTCTGAGGAAATCATCCTCCTCGCATGAAAGCACAGTCATCTTCATCTCTGCTGCAGTCGTATCGACTGGTTGCCTCCATATGTATTCCTTCCTGTATGGAATACCAAGGAAGGCAACCAGTCTAATGTCGCAGTCCGACATTTTGAGTCTTTTGTTTCAACGTGATTGGAAAGATTGTGGAGTTTTACACCAATGTACTATTTTTCCGACTTTTCACTTTTTCCGACTTGTATCAACGATTGCAAAGTATTATTCGGACCTAAGGAACAACATTCGAAAGATACAATCTTAAGCGATACTCCGGGGCCGTAATTCCTGTCTGCCAGAAGAGGACAGACTGAAAGCCTGCGGTAATCCATTTTTTTCAAGAATAACACAGAACTATTTTGTCGTAATGAAATCCTGGCCGGGTAGTCAAGCGCCAGCGTCGGCAGGGGCTGTCCTGATTGGCCAGTGAACAGTTTTCTGAAGACGCTCCCAATAGCACGTGATTGGCCAGTGAACAGTTTTCTGAAGACGCTCCCAATAGCACGTCGTTACACGACGGCTAAAAATGAACATGATGAATATATAAGTTCTGCGATATATTAAGCCAAAGCTCTTAGCTTCATTCCATGAGTGTAAATTGTCGAGCTCCATGGGACATTAGCTGCTCGATATATGCTTTTACTCTTAAGAGTGAGAAATCTCTTCGTCTGGATAGTATGGGATTCTCATATCTGCAACATCGTTGGGAAGCGTTGAACTGCTCAGTTACATTATTGTGTTACGCCGATGACTATCAATTGACACCCTTTCGAATGTCGAACTAAATACCAGGGCCAGGTGTTACAATAATTACCCAGACGTCGACCCGCGAGAAATTGCGTGTCCATAAGCAAAAAAAAACAAACAAAAAACAACATAAAACCAAGTCGGCAAAATCTAGTTTCTCATACGAGAGATGATTATTTGATTTGGTGTATTGTCGCCACTGAGCATATGTGGATATGAAATGATTTTTGAGAGCGAAAGACTCGTCAGCGGGATTCGAACCAACAACCCGGTTAAACGCGACGATGAATATTTCCTAAGAGAGTCCACAATTTCCAAAGCTGTCGGCAAGCCAACATGATTTTTCCACCTCAACCCCCATTTTGATAAAGAACAGAGGGAATTTGTGAACCGTATCCGGTATCATCTGACAGGTAACCACATCGGAATAATAGTGAATGTATTCGTATAATCCTCATACCCGACACCTATTTCCAGCCTATGCTCCTCGCCCTGCTCTCCAAATTTGCAATGCGGACCGTGAGCACCAAACAGCTTGCATCTCTTTGCTCAATCGTCGTCCTGGTGCATAAAACATATGTCATATGGATTACCTCTCTCTGTATGTTATGTTGACAATTCAATGTTTGAGAAGAAATTCACCTTCGCAAACACAGTTTACAACTAATTCGTCTCAACAGGTTGACACTTTTCTACGAATTTTGAATGAAAGATGAGAAATTTAGCAGATCCGAATCGCCATAATGTTCTAATGAAAAAAAAAATCTTCAACGTGAATGAGGTTCGGGACTCGCTTTACTTTAAAGTCCAGTAATCCTTGTATTAAACGAAGAAACGTTTTCTGAAGATATCAGCTAGATTGAGATATATGTGGTTCTCGGTCAAGATGATCATTTCCTAGCCCGATTGAGAGAAAAGGAACTCTGACGTAGTAGATATTATAGCGCCTGTCCAAGAGTCCTCAGTCCATTATATTTGACAGATTAAGTGGAGTTATATGTATTGACCCACATTTGTACGATAAAAGGATACAGTGTGATTGAATGTGAAGACGAGAATGACGGCCAGCAGGATTTGCTCTTTCTGCTTACGTCAGAAAACGTTATGTTTAATGCGTGTTCAATTCGAACATCTGAGACAGCAGGAGATCGGCTGTCGAGCACTTTAGAGCGTGTTTCCATCTGTCATCTGTAATGCAATTTCAAACCGATAGAATATATTTTTACGATATTTTTGGCTGATTTCCTGAAAGTATTGATTCTCCTCCGTGGGGTCATTTGCCGTTGTAGAGGCTTTTTGTCCAGTCAACTGATTATTCAACTGGTTTCTTTAAGCACGATTTTGTAAATAGATGAGAAGAGATTATTATTGTTTTGCCTATTTACTTTGCCCTGTGCTGAATTTTGCGTGCTTGGCACATCGTCATCCTATTGCTGAACTTAACTCGAATATCAGTATATATATATTACTCATCCATTGAGTACAGAAAAGGCATTGCAGAAGCAGTAAAATCCTGATAGCGGTGATCAAGTTGTCAGTAGCTTCCTTTATTTCGAATATATATCTTCGAATTCTACGCGCGCTCAAAAAAGAGAAAGATGGATGTAACATTCATCAAGTATAGGTGTGAGATCCGACATTCAGTATTCATCCGATGCTTTTTATCGAGCCACTACTTTGGAAGTCGGGTGATGGAGGATTGCATCTTGGTTATTTGAGAGAATTCGGGCTGTTACATAAGTTTTAATGTGTGTATGTTTTAATGCGTTGGATTACTAAGTTAGTGACTTGAGTACTTAGAATTTTGTTTCATCGTCGCTATATAGCTGAAATATTGCTGAACGCGACATTAAACCATAATTCTGTCTCTCTCCATTTTCTCAGAAGAATTCTTCAGAAGAATTCCCGCGTCTTTTATCAGTAAACAGCAGCTCAGAAAAGTAGGCATGAAATTCAAGTTAGAAATATATAAAAACTAGATTGCTCCTTCAACATTAGTCAATGATGACAGCGTCGTGTGGTTGTATTCGTAAAATTCGTATCGCTAACAAATATAATTTAATTAATTCAAATAAATCACTGTCAGACACGATTTGTAAATGCGTCCTTATTTGAATGCGATGATGATGGAAAATGCACGGTGTTCCCTAACCATAGATTAAGTTAGATTTCGTCTTTCGGTGCCAGTGATTATTAAAAGAGATATATTGAGAACTTTAGAATGAAGGTTTTTGGTGGAATAGCCTTGTCTGACAAGTTTCTGCAATAAAGTATTGTGACGTTTTTTTAATTATCCTATTTTCATATCTTGAGGGTCATGCGGTCATATCGTTCAAGATTTCCACATGAACAGATACAATAAAAGCGTGGCTGGAAAACAAATCATCACCAGGATCATTGTTATTCTCGTGATGTTTTTGGATATGCAGTCAGAATATTGGCATGTGGGGTCATATGACTCCCTGTCAGTACGCTGGCATGTTTTCAACCACCGTTGTATGTTGCGTTTAATTCAGGAATATTACTATCCATAAATGGGTTATTATAACTATGCCAAAAACTTAGTCGTCTCACTCGTCATATTTTCGGCGTGATAATAATCTCTTTCTATATTTCAATAGATATCATCTGGACTATTAGACCAACGAAGGAGAAGAATTCGGATGACTTAGCTCAAAGAATTATGGTGCATTTATGCACAAATGGACCATTTTCTGTGGTGATTCATTGGAGTTCTGTGAGCAAGAAAACCAGAGACTACAGACAAAATTCCCGATAGGATGGATTTTAACCCATTCTAACGGGAATGGGTGTCTAGAGTCGAAGCGGGGTAATAGGGTGGTACGTCGCTCCGTAGCCCCCAATCAAGAAAGATTCATGACCAAACACATGATAGTATTGGGCTAATTGTTAGATTACATGTATTACAATGATACAAGAAGCAGTGTGTCATGGTATTGTAGTCTATTATTAGACATTGTGGATGTTTCTGGAATATGAGGCTGACGCAAGCTTGTATTATGTGGGTCAGACACTTGGACCTTTCTGGAAGGTTACTGTAAATTGTATCTAGGTCAGATGAGACGGTAATAATGTGTATTCTAGGAGCTTCTTGAAATCGGCTCATAGTGTATAAATAGCGCTCAGCCAGTCATTCAGCAGGAAATTCAAACTGGCTTTTATGTGGGTCTGTTATACTGTGTTACTATCTGGAACTCCGGACTGCTGGATTATTTACTCCTGTGTATTAACTTTTGGCTGCTGCATAATATACGCTATTTGTTAAAGGACATTGGATATTGGACATATGAACAAATGGATATATGACATATTGGACATATATTGAATATTGGACATATGGACATTGGATATTGGTTATATGGATATGGAATAGGTCTTTGGATTATGGACGCGGATATTCTTTAATGGACGACGGCTGAATTATGAATGACGGACTAGACGCTTGTATATTTACTGGGACTGTACAACTGAGCAGTGTTGGATTAACATTATACAGAAGAGTGGTTTGTGCGCGTCATCAAGGACTCTAAAGTGCACACCGGTATAGCATTGAACAGTAAGACTATATTTCACCCATTTATTTGTTGTATTAATCTTACTTAAATTGTATATAATTTTAGTATTGTAAATAAATATTTGATTGTTAATCCTTGACATCACATATATTTCTGTTACACTTAGTTGACGTAACAAGAGTGAACTTTGAAATAGCGTCTTTGACTTTCTCCTACTTGCGCCTCATCCACCAGTTTTTTTTCTAATTGTTCACCACAAAGAGCATGTCATAATTTATTTTAATTTATCAATCAAGAAACTGCGGATAGTAGATGATCATTCTGAATAGTGAGTAAGTTTTTAGTAAAAGTGATTATAATCAAATTGAGAAAATCGACGAAGATTTCACAATATTGCGACATAGAGAATGGTTTCTGAGTCGAGTGGCTTAGTGCTACTTGCAGGAGGATTGCGACATGCCGGACAAATGTGTCATTTACTGTGATGATTTAGTAGTATAGGGGTTTCGAAATATGACTACCGATGCTTAATTCCTGATGCCTTATAGCTCTTCCTGACTTGGGTTGATACTTCATGTATGAGAGATGCTTAATTCCTGATGCCTTATAGCTCTTCCTAACTTGGGTTGATACTTCATGTATGAGAGATGCTTAATTCCTGATGTCTTATTGCTCTTCCTGACTTGGGTTGATACTTCATGTATGAGAGATGCTTAATTCCTGATGCCTTATAGCTCTTCCTGACTTGGGTTGATACTTCATGTATGAAAGATGCTTAATTCCTGATGCCTTATTGCTCTTCCTGACTTGGGTTGATACTTCATGTATGAAAGATGCTTAATTCCTGATGCATTATTGCTCTTCCTGACTTGGGTGGATACTTCATGTATGAGATCACGACAAAATGCAGCATGCTTATCCTTGTTCGACGGCATTCTAGACCACCGTCAGTATTTGCAGCAGTCTTCTCCAGGTTAGCATAAACTAATGACGTCATCCAAAACTACCAATTTGTGTCGCCATGCCCAGCCCTTGGATGAAAGAAACTGAAGTACGATGATTGGATGAAACGGAAAATAACTGCCGGAATGCTGCGAAATTTCAGATTGATTATGGAGACAATTGTTGCCGTCCGAAGTGTGTGCTCTGTACAGGAAATTATTTCGTTCAATTGCAGAAATGAGCGAAAATGTTTTTCCGGCATTACACATTATGCCTGTTATGACTACCCTTTTGTTACGCAATTAAACTGGTGAGAATTAAACAGATTGAAAGTATTAAACTGTAATAGTGCAGTCCTCGTAGTTCGACATGATTATACGGGATAACTCGGTCAAACAAAAAATAGATCTCCATCCAGAAAGATAGGCTGTATAGGTTGTACGGAGGACACTACCATTCCTGACGCTGCCATGAATAAATTGATGTCGAGATAGTCATCCTCCCCCTGAGTGATGATGCAACAATTTGGCATGACCAGCTTTAAACTAAGAATTGGTTTTTTGATAACCACATACAAGAGTGAAAACATGCATGTTGATATTCAAGCCCATACGGCTGTGTATTTGAGAAAAAATGGTTTCCAGATTTCAAGACCTTTTATATGTAAATTTGTACTATGGCGTTATAATGGCGTTATTACGGCCTCCTACTTGTCCGTTTTCTTGCAGTCGAGGATTTTGTGGGGTCCATTTATTGAAAGTGTACGTTCATCTCACTAACCCACCTCACTTTTTTATATCCGTCACTACATCGTTTGACACGATGAAGTCGTCTAGGAAGATGAGACTGTCCTGGCAATTCTATTCATATCAGAACAGATATAGGTCTGACAAAATTGGTGCACATGTTTATTGTACAGAACTGGCATACCATTATGCTGTTGGTATATGCTGTCTCCGAATTCTAGATAAACATTATCAATGAGAAATGTGGGTAGATCTGTCAACACAGAAACGTTCGCTATCCAGAAGAACTGGAGAAAAAGTTATGACTTCTGGCATTATTATACGGGTGATCTGTTTCAATGAACCCCGATATTACCAATGAAATATGGTGATCAATAATGTCTTGATGCGGGATATTAGTATGAAGAGTTGAGTAAGAGTAATATAGAGAGCCCAGACGTTCGCCCAAGATACATGTCTGTACGGTATGTGTCCTTTGGCATTAAGTTATTGATTTACAAGTAGCCAGGTACATGTAAGTAAGCTCGCTGACTATCCCGCAGGTTAGCCGCATACGTGAACATTAAGGCAGGCCGCTGTAGGTCCGCTAGATGTGTTATGCAAATAATAAACCATTCTAACAATTAGTACCTTGTGTGTCGCATGCAAATCCATGTGACGTATAGGCCAACATTTCATGGGATGAGTACGCGCAACAATACAGGAACCTTCTTCTCGCAATATACTGTATATAGGAACCTAATACCAAAGCTCTAAAGGATCTCCTAGTCTCTACTCCGTAGATTGTCCGGTCTTTGTACACAACGCTGAAGTTGACTGTACAGCCAAATTCAAAGCACCTACGTCGATCCATGATTAGAAAGAGACATGTAGGTCTCCAGCTGTGTTGCTGTCATCCCTTTATATTTTTTTCTCGTTACACCGTAAAGGAAGAGACATATTTTTTCATACAGCTGCCATAGATTTCCCGGCATCCATTTAACCCGATCTGGCCTGGTCGATTTGCCGGGGTGTCAGTTCGGCCCCACCCCTAAATGTGTTTCTTATCACTAGAGTTAGGGGGCTGAAACTTACCACACCACACCCTTGGGTAAAGCTTTACCAGGAAATGTTAAAAAACAAATTCACGATGACATTTTTTGGTCGATTTTTCGGACAGATTTTTCGAATTTTTCATTCATGTGTTTTCTCCCAACAACTGGATGGTAAATTAGTAAATAGTAATCAGGTGTGAAATAGAATAGATTTTAGCGACTTTTCCTCACAGAGAAGCAGACATTTTCAACAAAATGACGAAAACATTACTTTTCTGGCACTTCACATTGACGCCATTTTGAAAGGTGCCCCGACTCGCCATTTCGCGGGTTTGGCAAGGTATGAATAACGTCCCAGCGGTAAATTAGTACACAACAAATACCCCTATGTCGGTTGTAAACGCTTAAATCTTATTTTTGAATTATGTGGTGTAGTGTGGAGTAACCGAGGCAACTGGAAACACTCCATGAACTTTGTGGGAATTATTCCGTAATGTGTGAGTAAATAATAACTACGGACACAAACATTCTATGCGGACGACAGTTGGATAGTGAAAGTTGTTTTTTAAACAACTAATAACGTCCACTATCCGATCAGTTTCATGCTACTTTATGGCAATACGTTCTGCTGAGATGCCTTGGATATGCAGAACACACATTTCATGCGAAGCGTCACTAATCGAACCATACATAGACCGGATGGAAATGTGTTCAGGTCGTGCTGATGTATCGACTCAGTGAGCGTTTTTAAGTCACATTACATATAAATTCACGCATTCTTCAATGTCGTAATTATCGGAACTAGACACTTGAATGGTTTATCGCGGTGATAGTCCGCTTAATACGGCTATGTATATGCATTGTGCGTAATAACATGCGGACATCCGTTATAACTGTAGACGTATTGTTGAATGTATGGACTCTTGAGTACCGTAGGGCAATTCCACCATTGATCGTCAAGTCCCCAACATTCAAGAGACCGCTACATGTTCTGAATAATTTGTTTACTATTACAATCGTCAGGACTGACATACACCAGACAGTCGTCGTCTATCAACAGTCCCCTCGGTCAGTAGGCGGGTGCCTTGTTAAACAAGGCTTCATCAATGCGCCCACCCTGGATCTGTTTTGTTTTATTTGTGGCCTTTTCCCCTATGTCATTGTATGCTTGCTAGAAATAGTATGTCTACTTTTTTACGTTAATTTTTGTCACTAGTACTCAATCTTATGCGTGTGTCAATGCGACTTTGTTGGCATACCTTCTCCAAGCAGCGACATATCGGTCTTAATCGTCGCATTACATAAATGTTTTGCTTTCTCTCATTAGAAATAAGACCTTTAATAGATCGATACGGTGTAATAAGCCTTGCGACTGTAGTAATGATTCCTTTTTTTCGTATGACTTAATCGTAATAACGTAATGGTGATGCTGATAAATCCGTTTCCGACTGACTTATAACACGCCCCACTGATGGCACTCGCTTTTAAGGATGGTTCGATTTGAGTATCAGGTGTCGAGCAAAGCAGATTTGGAATTTGACTGCTCATTGCTATTTTCATCTTCCAATGGTCTCGCTTCAATTATTATCAACTATGTGAATTTTTGCAAGCATAAAATATGAGTTATAAAGTTAAACGCAGTTACGTTTGGAACACACTGCAAAGAGTTACGAACGCAATCCGGAAAACCCGCGCAATAATGTTCTGTCACCAATACTTTAACGGAGATACATCCATGGTTGATAGCGGTGGAGAAATGGGACACCATTTGAATTGACGGCATATCATTTCGATTGCTTTTACAGAGGCTCTGACCTTGTGATGTACTAGAATAAGTTTCGTCTCATAATCTCTTTCAGTGAAGAAAAATCTTGTTCCGTTCGATTTTGAAGGATGGTACTCATCATGGAACTTGTGGGTAAGACAAAGCACCTCCTCCCATTAAGACAGCGATAATCGTAACGAATCCTATCCATGTAGTACGATATATCCAGGATTGCGTGGTAGATTGAGATATAACCCGCTCGTCCTCTCGACCACGTCACCCAATCCTTTCTTTTATATTGACATCAATGCCATGTAAAACGCTTTTTATTTCGAAAGCTAGTATGGGTACGACGAGTAATATTCAGCATGAACGTCGAGAAGGCCGCTTAGCACAACCCGAGCAAGTCCAGTCCGCACCTCAGACTACACGGCACCAATGTATATGCAGAGTGATAATGAAAGAGCATGTACAACTCATTTACAAGATCGTTATTGTGGATTATTATATTATATAATAATATACACAAATCTGGTCATGATTTGACGCATCTTTTTGTGTTACAAACTAATTACAAGTAGCAAGCTTATCAAAGAAATACATGGGGGAAGTATTGGGAGTATTTTTTATTTTTCTATTTTTGCCAAATCTTGGCTGTAACATCGTCAATGCGTTTACAGAGATGCCTTAGGAGTGTTGCGTCAGCTTCAACATATGGATTTCTCATTGAATGTTCATTCCACATCGACCATTGATGTACCTAACTGTGATGGTAAATTCTGACCTGTATATGAAGAACATCCCCAAATTGGGGCTTCTCGAACTAAACGGAACAATTGCTCAGGTGGAAAAAAAAAATCTTTTTCCCAATTCGGTGAGTTTCTCTTAAGATCTGAGCGGTCCATAAACCGCGCAATCTGATTGAAACCAGATCTACAAAATCCGTTCCGCGTCTTACTTGTCGCTCGCTTCACTGGGAACCACGATCCCGTTTCCGTGTTCCAGGTGCTGACCAATCAAAGAGTTTCTTCCTAATTTGGGATGTATTTTTGAACTGTAAAGCTCAGACAGCAGTGCGTCGGAGAAGACCGGCTGACATCGTGATTTTATGAACAGAGAAACTTCTCTTATAATTAACACAAGGCTATTCTATGGATAACAACGCCTTTATTGCTGTGGAGCTGACGTTTCGTTGAAGATACTTCCAAATTTTTCAAAGCTAATGATTGAATTGATTGAAATTGTAGTTTAAGGGTCGCTTCCCATACGGATTTCGCGGCCTATCAACTCAATGTTTTATTTTAACTGCACGTTACATGTCTTACTTCATTTAATAAGTTTACAAAAGCTGTATTTTAAAATAAATAAATAAAAATATATAAATAAATAACAATTTCTTCTAGAAATCTGTGCCTGTAAGAGTGCTTAGAGTGCGTAACGGTGTACAGGATGGCAGGCTGTGTCCTATATTGCTTGAAAGTCACTGGATCATATTCTGCATTAAACAGTTAGGCGTCTTAGGCGTGGCGCATCTGGTATTGTGGATAGTTGATTTTGTCAGTTCAGGACGTCTTTCTGGGGTGTTGTCACTCACGGCGCTATTTAATAATTGTTGTCGTCATCCGTGTTCTGTTTCATGTCCTGTCTTGCCCTCCTGTGATCTTCAGCGTGCTGTGCCTGTATTACGGTAACACTTTGATCAATACAGTAAACATTATCGGGAAGCAGTATCCAAATATGGCATTATTTCCAACAGTGAGCGTGAATATCGAATGGTTTATTCCCGTCGACCAGTCTAGCTTTGTTAGGCGGCAGAAAATATCAAAACATTGAACCGTCCGAAGTTGTTTATATCCGTGACTTAAACGTCAATCATTGTCGAAGGGAAAAAGCGGTAATTGTCGTGATTGTGGGATCTCGTAGAATATCGGCCAACATTTCACACGAATTTATCATAGCATTACGTCTAGATGGCATTCCCCTGATTTACTACCTCGGTTTACCTAGACTGAGCTTGATCCAAGGGTATAATGTGGTGAGTTTCAGACCCCTAGCTCAAGGGATAAGAAAAATATTTAGGGGGCCGGAAAAGCCACCCCAGGCAGGGACTGGTCCCAAATTGCTAAGGTCAGATATATTGTGAAAGCTACCTTTCCCTCTTGGGAAACCGTTGGCATAAAACAACTGACACTTATTGAAAAGATGCCATTACAACTCGGGATCCGGGAAGAAACACGGATTATGGGAGTGTTAAATCTCCCTAGCAAATATGCTACGTATTACATGTACCAATGACTGATATTGTGTGATATTTACATTCCTTTAATTACACGATTTGTCTAATCCGCATTGGTTGGGAGTAGATGATGACATTCAATGAAACAGCTATCAATTTCTTTTCTCACAGTTATGTAGGGACAAGCAGAATATTTGATAATATAGCTTTCCAAACAGCCGGTATGCCATGGCGAACAATGAAATCCACGCCTATGACTGATCCTATGCCTCAGTGATCCCACCAGCTCGAAGTCTGGGTCGCTTTAGATATCAGGAGTTAAGTAATGTGAAGTTTGACTGTTCATTGTAAAAGAAAAAAACAACAAAAACTGTGGCCTTACATAGGCGTCGTTGTACCTGTTAAAGTTCTCCTACATGTATATGTGGGACAGTCCAATCGACCCTACCATTTGAAATGACATTCGCTCTTCATGTACAGACAATTCTTGGCGTGTTCTTACCAAGATTGACCCTTTTCATGCACACACGGTCTGGAAGTTACGTCACTGGAAGTGCGCGCTGCTCAGGCGCGATGACCAGGAAATCACTGGACCACCACGTGAACTTCGACATTTGACCTGCGGCTCTTAGCGACCATGACCGTTAACCTCAACTCCGGAAGCAGGTTAATGGAATTTGCGGCTTCTACACTCCTCTGGCATATGTTATTTCCTTATAAATTCCGCAATCAAGCACTTGATGTGTACATATATACATGAGGTGCGCTGTGTATGTGTGTACAGCACGATAAATATTTCCGGGAGAGGTTGAGTGGTGGGGTCATATGCTTCATTTGAAAAAAAACAGCAATGTGTTGAGCGACGTTTTTGTCCAAACAGCAGGACGACACAAGACAAACATGATTGGGTTTTAGTAGTAGTCGATTGAAATTATCGATTTAAATAATAAAAAAACGCCAATTTGTTGAACTAATACAAAGAGATATCCTCACGACTCCTCTCCTGCTATTCTCTAATCAACACTGCTAATCTATGGTCAACACGAGACATACAGTATAGGCTCACAAGAGACACCCACTCCATCACTCAGTAATGGTCACAAAGTGAAGACTGTATGGGTGCCTTAATTTCCCTTCATTTCATTCTAGTTAAGATTTTCTATATCCAAGAATCAACCGTCCTATTTCGCCTCGTCACTCCCTGAAGTTACGATCACCCTTCACCCTTCCACGGCCGCAAGTCCTCGCTATACAGCTGAAATATTGCTGAACGCGACGTTAAACCTTAATTCTCTCTCTCTTCACGTCTGCAAGATTATTTTATAATATAATAATCCACAAAAACGATCTTGTAAATGAGTTGTACATGCTTATACATTGATGCCGTGTAGTCTGAGGTGTGGACTCTACTTGCTCGGGTTGTGCTAAGCGGCCTTCTTGGCGTTCATGCTGAATATTACTCGTCGTACCCATACTAGCTTTCGAAATAAAAAGGGCGTTTGACATTGATGTCAATATAAACGAAAGGATTGGGTGACGTGATCGAGGGGGCGCGCGGGTTATATCTCAATCTACCAGGCATTCATGGAGATATCGTAATACATGGATATAATTTGTAACGGTTATCGCTGCCCTAATGGGAGGGGGGGGGGAGCTTGATGAAGGCGGTTTGTCTTACCCAGAAGTTCCATGATGAGTACCATCCTTCAAAATCGAAAGTAACAAGATTTTTCATCAAAGAAAGAGACGAAAATCATTATATTACATCACAAGGTCAGAGCCTCTGTAAAAGCAATCGAAATGATATGCCGTCAATTCAAATGGTGTCCCTTTTCTCCACCGCTATCAACCATGATGTATCTCCATTACAGTATTGGTTTCAGGACATTATTGTGCGGGTTACCCTGATTGCGTCCGTAATTCTTTGCAGTGTGTTCCAAACGTAATTGCATTTAAATTTATAGCTCATATTTCGCGCTTGCAAAAAGTCACATATATTGATAATAATTGAAGCGAGACCACTGGATGATGAAAATAGCAATGAACAGTCAAATCCCAAATCTGCTTTTTCTAAAGCACGACACCTGATACCCAAAGCGACCCATCACTGAAAGCGGGGGCGATCACTGGGGCGTGTTATCAGTCAGTCGTCAACGGGTTTATCAGCATTACCATCACGTTATTACGAATATGTTATACGCAAAAGGGGAATAAAAAGCATTCACAGGGCTTATTAAAACGGATCAATTGTATAAAGGGTTCTGACTGGTAAGTGCTGATAATTATTCTCACTCAATAATTTATTGTTGTTGTGATAAACACCATGATTTGGTGTTAATCGGCACCCTTTCCTGGCAGTACTAATGCGCGTATAGCTTCAATCCTATATTTCAACATACTTTTTGTTCCGACAATTAATAAGATCAAGCACACCAAAAGCGAAACATAGTAAGATGAATAACGAAAACTTTTGTAGAGAAGACATAACGAACGTCATCTTTGAAGAATTCAAACATAGCATGAATTGACACAGGACATAATTATACCAGATTTTCTGGTCAGAATGACCACATGTTTTTACAAAGCGCATGCAGTAAAAAATATTCACGGGCGGCAATCTTTTTTGGCTAAGACTGGGGTGTATTTCACATGAGAAAAAAAACACATTTATGTAATGCGACGATTGAGACCGATAGTTTGCTGCTTGGAGCAGGAATGCCAACAAAGTTGCATTGGTATACGCATATGATTCAGTACTAGTGACAAAAACTAACGTAAAAAATTAGACATACTATTTCTAGCAAACATACAAAGACATAGGGAAAAACGCCACAAATAAAACGTATAAACAGATCCAGGGTGGCGCTCTGATGAAGCCTTGGTTAACAAGGCACCCCGTTATTATTAATGGAAGAATTGGCCTACTCAAGAGTCCATACATTCGACAATTCGCCCACAGTTATAACGGATGTCCGCATGTTATTACGCACAATGCATATGCATAGCCTTATTAAGCGGACTATCATCGCGATAAACCATTCAAGTGTTTAGTTCCGTTAATTACGACATTGAAAAATGTGTGTATATGTAAGGTGAGTCGATACATCAGCACGTCTTGAACATATTTCCATCCGGTCTATGTATGGTTCAATTAATGACGCTTCGCATGAAATGTGTGTTCTACATATTCAAAGCCTCTCAGCAGAACGTATTGCCATAAATTAGCATAACACTGATGGGAAACTGGACGTTATTAGTGGTTTGAAAAACAACTTTATGTATCCAACTAGAATTTTAGTGTCCGTAATTATCATTTACTCACACATTACTGAATAGTTCCCACGAAGTTCATGGAGTGTTTCAAGTTGCCTCGCTTGCTCCATACTACACCACATAATTCAAAATTAAGATTTAAGCGTTTACAACCGACATGGAGGTATTTGAGGTATTTGTCTTTCATACCTCGTCAAACCCGCAAGATTGCGAGTCGGTCAACTTTCATGACGAGGTGTTTCAAATTAGTACACAACAAATACCGTTTAGATTAATTGCGTTCACCTCCCTCTATAAAAACAGCGTCGCTTGGCACTTGTTTTGAGCGAGCGGGTGAATGCACACAGTTGTACAGCATAACACATGTTTAACCTTACCAAGCCTAGAAGGGGGGTCATTATGCCACCCCCTCCCTCTACCAAACTCTCTACCGGTACCCTATCCCCGAAACGACGAAAAATGAGAAGTGCGACTCCTTGGCAGTGTAGTTTATCATATTGGAGGCATTTTGATGCCCATAACCCCGCGGGCAGAGGATCATGATTAAATTCAAAATGAAGTCAATGTGAAGTACCAGAAAAGTGATGTTTTTGTAATTTTTCTTGACAATGTCTGCTTTGATGCGAGGAAAAGTTGCTAAAATCTATTCTATTTCACACCTGATTACTATCTACTAAGTTATCATCCAGTTGTTGGGAAGAAAACACATTAATGGAAAATTCGAAAAATCTGAGCGAAACATCGACCAAACAAATGTTATCTTGGATTTTGTTTCTTAACATTTCCCGATAAAGCTTCACCCATGGGTGAGGTGTGGTAAGTTTTAGCTTCCTAACTCTAGTGATAAGAAACATATTCAGGGGTGGGGCCGAATTGACACCCCGGCTAATCGCCCGGGCAGATTGGGTTAAATGGATGCCGGGAAATCTATGGCAGCTGTATGACAAAATATGTCTCCTCCTTGCCGGAGTAACGAGGAAAAAAGGTAATTGGACCTACAGGTCTCTTTCTCACCATGGATCGACGTAGGTGCATTGAATTTGGCTGTACGGTCAACTTCAGCGTTGTCTACAAAGAGAGAGAGAGAGAGAGAGAGAGAATTAAGAACGTCGCATTCAGCAATATTTCAGCTATAAAGCGACGATCAAACAAAATTCTAAGGATTCAATTCAACAACTCAGTAAACTATTGCTTAAAAACTGGTACAAACATTAAAATTTGTACAACAAACCAATCTCTCTCAATAATCTAAAATACAATCTTCTTTTACTAGGTTAAAAAGATCTTCCAGCGTAGCTACTCGATAAAAAGTATCTCTTACCATCTTAAAATCTATGCAGTCTATGAGAATATGTTTCACTGTGAGATTTTATGGCATGGAATACACCTTGTGACCGGCTCCTGTTTTAGTAAAATTTTCGTGACTTAATCGTGTATGGCCGATCCTACATCGTCTAATCATGGCCTGATCGAAACGTTTCTGACTGTTCAGATGAGAATAATCAGCAGTTTTTTTGAACTCGTGAAGTTTGTTATTGTCCATCGTATCCCATAAAGATTGAAACATCTTTCTTACATCCGCGCAGATAGATGGTCTGAAATCGCTGTATGGGATTCCAACAGGATCAACCTCTTTATCCAGAGCTGCTTTAGCCATTTTATCAGCTTCAGTATTGCCTTTGATGTCAACGTGACTAGGCACCCAACAAAGCACAATATCTATATGTTGATCAAATCTAATGTCATATAATTGTAGAACGTTCAAGATGGTGGGATGAGTTGAATTTCCACTTTTAATGGCTTGAAGGCATGATAGTGAATCTGAGAATATGACATATTTTTCCCTTCTAGTGGACCCAATACCTTCTAAAGCTGATAATAGAGCTTTTGCCTCTGCAGTGAATATGGAACTCTTACCTGGTAATCGATAGGTTTTAGTTTTGAAACTAAAGACAGTAGCACACGGTACTCTCTCACCATCTTTAGAACCATTTGTATAAATAGCCTGATGTGATCTGTATTTCTCTCTCAGTAGACCAAATTCTTATGTATACACGAGCTGGCTCGTGTCTGCCTTTTTATATTTCCTCAGTGGAAAATCTACTTCTGTTTTGGCTAACTGCCATGGTGGAGTTGGCAACAGCTCATTAGGTAAAATTTGACTAACTTTAATACCAGCTGCTACAATGTGTGGTTTCATAACGATTCCAAGAAGTGGAATAATCGAGGATTTCTTTAGGTAGAAATCTGCGTACTGAGGGTTGAAACACAGTTATATGCAGGATTTGAGTGGCTCGACCGCAATTTTGTGATATATTGCAGCGATATTTTAATTCTGTGAACTTCTAAAAGAAATTCATCTGCTTCGACATACAAGCTTTCTTTAGGTGATGTTCTGAACACACCGAGGCAAAGTCTTAGTCCTTGATGGAGAATAGGATCTAGCTTTGCTAAGTTTGACTTCCTTGCACCATTGTAAACAGTAGCACCATAATCGGGTTTGGAATGAACAAGTGATCGATATAAATGAGTTTGCTGATCTCCTCCCCACTTACAGCTGGCAACTACCTTCAGCAAATCTAGAGCTTTCGTGCTTTTGGCTTTCAAGCAGTTTATATGCGATTTGAATGTTAGTCGTTGGTCAAACAATATGACTAGGAATTTGACCCTTTTCACCGCTTCGATTTCAGTTCCATCTAATGTAAGTACTGGATCTTTGTGCTGGAAATATTTTCTGCAAAAGTGTATACAATTTGTCTTATCTCTGGAGAATTTGAAGCCATATTCTAGACACCATTTCTGAATTCTATTTAGACAAAGTTGTAATGTTCTCTCAATATTGTGTCTACTTTTCCCACTACACGATATGTTGAAATCGTCTACAAAACGTGAACCATCAATCGATTTATTCAGAAATGCAGCCAAGCTGTTGATCGTGATACTAAACAGAGTAGTAGACAAAATACTGCCCTGTGGGACACCTTGGTCTTGATCAAAATGATCAAACATAGTTGTACCCAAACGAATTTGGAATTGTCTATCATTCAAAAAGTTGTAAATAAAAACGGGTAAACCGCCTCTTAATCCCATATTTTGAAGATCTTTCAGAATCCCGTACTTCCATGTAGTATCATAGGCTTTTTCTCAATCAAAAAAGATAGAAACCACATGTTCATTCTTGGCGAAAGCATTCTTCACATACGAATCTAATCTAATTAAATGATCAATGGTACTTCTATTTTTTACGGAAACCAGCTTGAATATCAGTAAGTTTCTTTGCAGTTTCCAGGTACCAAACAAGGCGATCATTTATCATGCGTTCCATTGTTTTGCAGACACAGCTAGTCAGTGAAATCGGACGATAATTACCAGGATCGGTATGGTCACTGCCAGGCTTTGGTACTGGTATAACTATGGCATTATATCATGACGGTGGAAAGTCTTCTCTTGTTCAAAGTCTATTGAATATGCGTAATATGACTTCTAGAGAAGATTCCGGTAGATGTTTCAAAAGCTGATAATGAATATTATCAGGGCCTGCAGCAGAATCGTTAGCTTTTGTGAGAGAAGCATGAATCTTTTCAATTGTAAACTTTGCGTTAAAGCCTTCATGGTTACCGGAGGGGAATTTAATTTCATTTTTCTCTTCTCTTTTTTTGGAAACTTTGAAATTTAGGTACATCATTTTGTGACGAAGAGTTTTTGGCAATTGTTTCGCCTAATTTATTTGCAATTTCTACTCTGTCAGTAATCACCTGGTTTCCATCGTTGCGATGATGAACGCTGGACTTGGAGCTTTTACATTTTATTATTTGGATCATATTCCAAACTTTTGTTATAGGAGTATGTGTATCGATCTTAGAAACATAATTTTTTCAAAAATCACGTTTATTCTGTTTCATGGTTCTACGAGCTTTAGCTCTTGTAACTCTGAGATCTTTCAAACTTTCAGGGTTAGGATGTCGGCGGAAATATCGTTCAGCTTTCTTCCTACTTTTTCTTGCTTCTTTGCAGTCCTCATTAAACCAAGGTTTCTTAATATGTGCAACTCCTTAAGCTGTGGGAATGGTTTGGTTGGCAATTTCTATCAGCATATCTGAGAATGACTGTATAGGATCTGGAACATCAGCGAAAGAGACTGTTTGTAGTTTTTGTGAACAAAGCTTTTCAAACTCGGGCCAGTTTGCTTTCTTGAAATTATACTTTGTGAAATGATGATCATCAGCTGAATGAACAGCTTTTAGGACAGTGGGAAAGTGATCGCTTCCACAAAGGTCATCATGAACAGACCAAGAAAATTCTTCAAGAATAGGTTGCAAAGTGAGACATCTAATGCTGATTCCATGAACAGAGAACAAATGTGTATAGGAACCATCATTAAAAATACACAAAAAATTATTTGATATAAAATTTTCAAGAATTTTACCTTTACAATTGTCTTCATTATCCCAGAGGATATTACGACCGTTAAAATCACCCATCATTAAACAAGATTTCGGGAGTTGATCGTAAAGATCCTAAAGTTCACTAAGCTGGAGACTACCAGAAGAAGATATGTACACTGTGCATAATGTGAAAACAGAATTCAAGGTAATACGAACTGCTACAGCTTGTAAATCTGTCAGAAAATCAACAGGACTGTGTGAAACACCCATTTTAATCAATATTGACGAGCCGTCTGTAGCTTTTCCATGTTCGTCTAAAGCGTAGGAAAGATAAGGTGTGTATGGCGAAATTTAAATTTATCTTTATCTGCTTTCTTCAGAAAGGTCTCGTTGAGACAAAAAGCTGATGGTTCATAATATTTAGTTAATATTTGGAGCTCATTCAAATTTGGCCAAACTCCGCTGCAATTTCACTGAATGATAGTTGGTGACTGAGCCATTTTTAGTCTCTATAAAGAAATAAAATACGAAACTGCCCAAGCCAAGAGATATAAGGTTAACTTATCGAAGGTCTTTTTATTTTGGGTAATTCTTTTCGACATTTCTTTTTCAATTGGTCTCTCTCTTCTTTTTTACTTTTCCTCTTATAATCATCTTTCTCTCTCTCTCTTGTCTCAACAAGTCCTTCGACCTTTGGTTCGAGGAAGTCTCGCCTTTCAATGGACTTTCATTACAATCAACATACTCCTCATCAGATAGCATAGATGACTCGTTGGTAGGAGTGGAGGTAGTATCGACTATTTAAGGCTTCTTGCCGGTTTCGATATCTACGGTTTTCTCATTTTCCTGATTCGGGGTAGCTTTTTCAGTACAAGACTGTTGATTACTTTCATCATCTGTGAGTTCAGTCATTATTTCCTCAATTGGTGTAAAGTTTAAATCTACACCAGAGTGAATAGTATTAATGAATGAATCAAGAGACTGCACAGGTGCATCCTGACCCGACACACGATCAGTATCCGGTAAGGTTCAACTCAGATGAGGTAACATCTCCCCGAGTCAATACGATGTCAACACTTTCAGTCTGATCAGAAGCAGACTTCTGATCACCTGGCTCGGCATCCACACCACCGCAAACCTCACTAACACTGACATCTTCATCCTCCGAATCACAATCTTCCTCCATCTCGTCAAAGAGAGACGCGTAGTGGTTTGAGGTTTTCTCGTTCGTTTTCTCGTTTACCCCCGGCAGAGACTATCCTATGATGACCGATGTCATTTGTTTTTCCTTTGATGGCCTTGCCATCAGGACCTACAGTCTTCCATAAGTCTAGTGCTTTGCTTTGCAGCTCTCCACTGAGATAAAAAAAAATTCTGCTTGAGAGTCTCTGCATGAAGTCCTTTTCGAACTTCTGCGAGCGGAACAGGACGAGGACCCAAGGAATCATTTCTTTCATTGTTAGTCATGGTATCTCTAGGTACCTTTTTGGCCTTTGGACAATTTTTTTTAAGAGTCCTTCCTGATGACAAATTAGGCATTGATATGTTAAAGGACACTTCGAGTTCATGTGATCTGCCGATCGACAAGTATAACATGTTTTCACTTGACCTTTATACCAAACAGGAAGCCTTATACCTCCTAGTAAAATAGAAGAAGGAAGAGTACGTTTGAATCTCGACATCCAAATTCTTCGAACTCCTGTCTCAAACTCTCTATCAAACGAATAAAACTCTTTTTTTATAGAGAGAACATCGCCACAGAACTCAAATGCAGTTCTAATCGCAGAATCTGGGAAGTCGCATGCTCCTTTCATCTTTACAAGCAATTTCCTTGGTTCTATTTCCTCAAAGTGCCCACGTTGATCTCCAAAGCGAATGCTTTCCAGCATTAGGCGAATTTTAGGAATTTCGTTTGCTAGCGTGATGTTACACAGGGCAGTTGATACCTGTACCACACCTGTAAGGACTGACCGTCCTGATCCAACAGTGTCTTTCAATGCGTGGTATATATCAATCGCATTAAGTTATGTAAGCCTAGGAGTTTTAGGCTCAGTGGTCTATCAAACTTTCTAAACGCCATAGTAGTAGTAAAAAAAAATCAATGTCCCACTAGGGAGTCTCTCTACCACTACACAGAGTGACACGCACACACCTCAACAGCGTGCTCTCCCACAGAGTAAACATTGACTACCTCCCGAGGGAGCCTCACCCCAAAGGCGTATACTACAAACAGTGGCACTGAACAATACACTCTCCACAAGAGAACCTCAGGTCTAGGCAGAACAATAGCCCAGCTCTAGGTCTTGCGAGTTTCCTGGCAATAGCGAGGAACTAAAGAACAGAGGCCAAAGACTCGCGCAATCCTGTATTCTGAGGGTTAGCCTACAACATACAGGTATATACCTTCACTATGCACAAGTATTTAGCCCAGTTCAACATACACAAACATGTGCAAATCGACCTAAGCTAAATCGAACGAAAAACGAACCAACTAAAAACTGAACCACACAAACAAGGAAATATATACACCAGCAGAATACGAAATATTTACAGACAACGAACAAACAGAGAAAAGAAAAGAGAGACAGAAAAAAATCCGCCGACCCTCTCAGTCACAAAGACCGAGACGGTAGTAATGGCAGACCTCTGCCCTCCCAAACCGGGCCGAACTGACAAAGACAAAAAACGCCCTGAACAGCAAAAAACTGAGAAATAATTCCAAAATTTCACCACAGGTACTTGTTAAAAGTATTCACAAAATATATTACACAAAAAATCAGAGCTAAGATCAGCTGAAATTAGCAGAATTAGACAAATTTCTCGGAGCGAAGTGTAAACACGTCCGACTCTTAATCTCTCTACATCCGGGACTCTAATCTGTCTACAAAGACAGGACAATATACTTAGTAGGAGATATTTTAAGGCTAGACTGGTTTTGGTATTCGGTTGCTATATTCAGTATATTGCGAGAAGAAGGTTCCTGTTTTATTGCACGTACTCACCCCATGAAATTTTGGCCTATACGTAGCATGGATTTGCATACGACACACAAGGTATTAAATGTTATAATGGTTTATTAATTGCATAACACATCTAGCGGACCTACAGCGGCCTGTCTTAACGTTTACGCATGCTGTTACATTGCGGAATAGTCAACGAGTTTAATTGCATGTACGTGGCTACTTGTAAATCAATAACTTAATGCCAAAGGACACATACCGTACAGACATGTATCTTGGGAGAACGTCTGGGCTCTCTATACTACTCTTCAACTCAACTCTCTATACTAATATCCCGCATCAATACCTTATTGATCACCATATTTCATTGATAATATCGGGGTTCATTGAAACAGATCACTCGAATAATAATGTCAGAAGTCATAAGTTTTTCTCCACATCTTCTGGATAACAGACGTTTCTGTGTTGACATATTTACCCAAATTTCTCAACTATGCCAGTTCTGTACAGTAAACCTGTGCACCAATTTTGGCAGATCTATATCTGTTCTCATATAAATAGAATTGCCAGGACAGTCTCATCCCCCTAGACGACCTCATCGTGTCAAACGATGTTGTGACGGATATAAAAAGTGAGGGGACGTACACTTCCAATAAATGGACCCCACAAAATCCTCGACTGCAAGAAAACGGACAAGTAGGAGGCCGTATAACGTCATAGTACAAATTTGCATATAAAAGGTCTTGAAATCTTGAAACCTTTTTTCTCAAATACACAGCCGTAGGGGCTTGAATATCAACATGCATGTTTTCACCCTTGTATGTGGTTGTTAGTTCAAAAAAACAATTCTTAGTTTAAAGATGGTCATATCAAATTGCTGTATCATCACTCTTAAATGCGTCAGGATCCACTGACTAACTTGGCGTATTAAATGCAGGGGGAGCACAACTATTTCGACATCTATTTATTCATGTCATCGTCAGGAATGGTAGTTTACACAAGTTCCATGGGTATATATAAGTTCTACACCGCGAGTACCCTGTAGCGTCCTCCGTACAGCCCATACAGCCTGTCTTTCTGGATGGATATCTATTTTTTGTTTGACCGAGTTATCCCGTATGATCATGTCGAACTACGAGGACTGCACTATTACAGTTTTAGTACTTTCAATATGTTTAATTCTCACCAGTTTAATTGCGTAACAAAAGGGTAGTCATAACATGCATAATATGTAGTGCCGGAAAAATGTTTTCGCTCATTTTTACAACTAAACGAAATAATTTCCTGTACAGTGCACACACTTCGCACGGCAACAGTTGTGTCCATAATAAATCGGAAAGTTCGCAGCACACCGGCAGTTATTTTCCGTTTCATCCAATAATCGTACTTCAGTCTCTTTCATCCAATGGCTGGGCATGGCGACACAAATAGGTAGTTTTTGATGACGTCATTAGTTTATGCTAACCTGGAGACGACTGCTGCAAATATTGACGGTGGTCTAGAATGCCGTCGTACAAGGATAAGCATGATGCATTTTGTCGTGATCTCATACATGAAGTATCCACCCAAGCCAGGAAGAGCTATAAGACATCAGGAATTAAGCATCTCTCATACATGAAGTATCCACCCAAGCCAGGAAGAGCTATAAGACATCAGGAATTAAGCATCTTTCATACATGAAGTATCAACCCAAGTCAGGAAGCGCTATAAGGCATCAGGAATTAAGCATCTCTCATACATGAAGTATCCACCCAAGTCAGGAAGAGCAATAAGGCATCAGGAATTAAGCATCTCTCATACATGAAGTATCAACCCAAGTCAGGAAGAGCTATAAGACATCAGGAATTAAGCATCTCTCATACATGAAGTATCAACCTAAGTCAGGAAGAGCTAGAAGGCATCAGGAATTAAGCATCGGTATTCATATTTCGAAACCCCTATACTACTAAATCATCACAGTAAATGACACATTTGTCCGGCATGTCGCAATCCTCCTGCAAGTAGCACTAAGCCACTCGACTCAGAAACCATTCTGTATGTCGCAATATTGTGAAATCTTCTTCGATTTTCTCAATTTGATTATAATCACTTTTACTAAATACTTACTTACTGTTCAGAATGATCATCTACTATCCGCAGTTTCTCGACTGATAAATTAAAATAAATTATGGCATGCTCTTTGGGGTGAACAATTAGAAAAAAAATTGGTGGACGAGGCGCAAGTTGGAGAAAGTCAGAGACGCTATTTCAAAGTTCACTCTCCTTCTTGTATTATTGTAATACATGTTATCTAACAATTAGCCCAATACTATCATGTGTTATAATTAGGTCATGAATCTTTCTTGATTGAGGGCTACGGGAGAGCGAGTGAGTAGTAGGTTTTAACGTCGTTTTCAACCTTGTTTCAGTCATATCACGACGGTGCCTACATGTGCCAGAACACGAGAGTGCTCACAGTTACCCTGGACACTGATCAGCTCAACCAGTACAGCACCCGGCCACCCATCCAAGTTTTGGCCGATCTTAACGTTGCTTAACTTCGGTGATCTGACGAGAACCGGTGTGTCCAACGCTATAAGCCGTACACAGGCAATTTTTCACAGACATGTACTGAGCTGTACACTACTGAACTGTACTGCATGGAAAGGCCCACCATACATGTAGGTACTGAGCTGTAACTGAACAGTTACTGTGTGATAATCACAGATCAGAACTGAACTGAGCAACAGCCTGGTTCCAAGTGGTAACTGATCAGTACTGCACAGTAACAGATTGGTTACTGTTCAGTTACAATGCAGTACTGTTCAGCCCTGTTCTTTGTGGTACTGTACGGTATTCAATCAGTACTGAACAGTTACTGAGTGGTAGTGTGTGGATACGGGTCAGTACTGACTGGTACTTTACTGAGGTGTACCGTTCCGGGCCCTTCCTTGCGGTTACCATTCAGTTACCACACGGTACCAACATGTGAAAATTTGGCTGTGTACCTCTTGAGGGCTACGAAGCGACGAACCACCCCATTACTTCACAGCGACTCTAGACACCTCTTCCCGTTAGAATGGGTTAAAATCCATCCTATCGGGAATTTTGCCTGTAGTCTCTGGTGTTCTTGCTCACAGAATTCCAATGAATCGCCACAGAAAAATGGCATATTTGTGCATAAATGCACCATCATTCTTTGAGCTAAGCCATCCGAATTATACTCCTTCGTTGGTCTGATAGTCCAGATGATATCTATTGAAATATAGAAAGATTATTATCACGCCGTAAGTACGACGAGAGAGACGACTAAATTTTTGGCATAGTTATAATAACCCATTTATGGATAGTAATATTCTTGAATTAAACGCAACATATAACGGTGATTGAAAAGATGGCAGCGTACTGACAGGAAGTCACATGCCAATATTCTGACTGCATTTCCAAAAACATCACGAGAATAAAAATGATGCTGGTGATGATTTGTTTTTCAGCCACGCTTTTATTGTATCTGTTCATGTGGAAATCTTGAACGATATGACCGCATGGCCTTCAAGATATAAAAATAGGATAATTAAAAAAACGTAACAATACTGTATTGCAGAAACTTGTCAAACAAGGTTATTCCACCAAAAACCTTCTTTCTAAGTTCTGGCACCGAAAGACGAAATCTAACTTAATCTATGGTCAGGGAACACCGTGCATTTTCCATCATCTCGTATTCAAATAAGGACGCATTTACAAATCGTGATCCATTAGAATTAATTAAATTATATTTGTTGGCGATACGAATTTAACCACATGACGCGGTCATCATTGACTAACGTTGAAGGAACAATCTAGTTTTTATATATTTCTAACTTGCAGGCCATGCCTTCTTTTCTGAATTGCTGATTGCTGATTAAAGACGCGGGAATTGTTCTGAGAAAATAGCTGAATAATGAATGTCGAATCTTACACCTATACTTGATGAATGTTATGCCCATCTTTTTCTTTGTTGAGAGCGTGTAGATTAAGATATATATTCGAAATAAAGGAAGCGAACTGACAACTTGATCACCGCTATCAGAATTTTACTGTTTCTGCAATGCCTTTTCTTTACTCAATGAATGAGTAAAATATATATATTTATATTCTTGTTAAGCTCAGCAATAGGATGACGGTGTTCCAAGCACGCAAAATTCAGCACAGGGCAAAACGACAAGGCAAAACAATGATAATCTATTCTCATCAATGTTAAAAATCGTGCTTAACCTTATCTGGGCTGGGCGATTTAGGGTGTATCGTAGCCTGGGGGGGGGGCGGAAAGTGCCCCCTATATATTTTCTCTACCAATAAGGCTAGAGCGCTGAAACTTACCACACAGTATCTTGGGTTCAAGCTCTACCGGAGAATCCAAGATGGCCGCCATGATGACGTCACAGTGACGTCATCTTCTCGGAAGCCATTTTTCGGCCTTTTTGGGTCGATTTTTCAAAATTTTCATTTTTCCGATTTTTCTCTCGAAAAAAATCAAATAAAATATAGAATAATTAGTTTTGCATAAATAAAATACTTTCAAGGCCTTTTAGGCAAGGAAAATGTGAAGAAATGGAGCGAAAAGATTGAAAAACACGACTTTCGCGGATACCACATGGCCGGCATTTTGAATTTACCCATGATCCTCTGCCCGGGGGTATATGAAAATAGGTTCAAAATGACCCCAATAAGATAAGCTTAAAAGTCACCAAGTTTCATCCTCCTCGGTTTTGTCGTTTCGGAGTAGCAGAGAAAAGTTCACTAGGGGGGCACTTTCCGCCCCCCCCCCCGCCCCCAGGCCAGGTAGGGTTAAAGAAACCAGTTGAATAATCAGTTAACAAAAAACCTCTACAATGGCAAATGGTCCCACAGAAAAAAATCAATACTTTCTGGAAATCATCCAAAAATATCGTAAAAATATATTCTATCGGTTTGAAATTGCATCACAGATGACAGATGGAAATACGCTCTAAAGTGCTCGACAACCGATCTCCTGCTGTTTCAGATGTTTGAATTGAACACGCATTAAACATAACGTTTTCTGACGTAAGCAGAAAGAGAAAATCCTGCTGACCGTCATTCTCGTCTTCACATTCAATCACACTGTACCTTTTATCGTACAAATGTGGGTCAATACATATAACTCCACTTAATCTGTCAAATATAAAGGACTGAGGACTCTTAGACAGGCGCTATAATATCTACTACGTCAGAGTTGCTGTTCTCTCAATGCGGCCAGGAAATGATCATCTTGACCGAGTACCACGCATATCTCAATCTAGCTGATATCTTCAGAAAACGTTTCTTCGTTTCATGCAAGGATTACTGAACTTAAAGTAAAGCGAGTCTCGAACCTCATTCACGTTGAAGGTTTTTTTTGTTAGACGGCAGATCATTATGGCGATTCGAATCTGCTAAATTTCTCATATGTCATTCAGAATTCGTAGAAAAGTGTCAACCTCTCGAGAACTTTGGACGAATCAGTTGGAAACTGTGTTTGTGAAATTGAATTTCTTCTCAAACATGGCATTGCCAACACAATATACAGAAAGAGGTAATCCATATGACGCAGAGTTGTATGCACCGAGACGACACTGAGCAAAGAGATGTAAGCTGTTTGATGCTCACAGTCCGTGTTGCAAATTTGGAGAGAAGGGCGAGGAGCATAGGCTGGAAATAGGTGTCGGATATGTAGGTTATACCAATACATTCACTATTATTCCGATGTGGTGATCTGTCAGATGATACCGGATAAGGTTCACAAACTCCCTCTGTTCTATATCAAATGGGGGTCGAGGTCCGAAAATCATGTTGGCTTGCCGACAGCTTTGGAAGTTGTGACTCGCTAAAGAAATGTCATGTTCGCGTTTAACCGGGTTGTTGGTTCGAATCCCGCTGACGATCTGTTTAGTCTGTCTCTCTCAAACATCATTTCATATGCACACATGCTCAGTGGCGGCAATTCTCCAAACCAAATAATCATCTCTCGTATAAGAAACTAGCTTTTTGCCGGTTTGGTTATATTTTTTCGCTTATGGACACGTAACTTCTCGCTGGTCAACGTCTGGGTAATAATTGTAACACCTTGACCTGGTATTTAGTCCGACATTCGAAAGGGTGTCAATTGATATTCATCGACGTAACCAATATAATGTATCTGAGCAGGTCAACGCTTTCCAACGATGCTGCGGATGTGAAGATCCCATACTATCCAGACGAAGAAATTTTCCACTCTTAAGAGTAAAAGCATATATCGAGCAGTCAATGTCCCATGGAGCTCGACAATTTCCACTCATGGAATGAAACAAAGAACTTTGGCTTAATATATCGCAGAATTAACATATTCATCATGTTCATTGTTCCCACGTGTTCAGCCGTATCAACAAATGTTATGTGCACCAAGACAAGCATGTGCCCTTTTACGCCACCATTATGCCCTCACATGCAAAATAATCTGAGTATGCCATTTCATGCTACAATCGCCATGCCTTCAGAAAATCCACACCGGTACTATTCTACAGTTTCTTCCGACTGAATAATGATTATAAGCGAATATATTCAGGCGTTTTATCTGGTATTGGTCTCTTCGTTGAGGAAAAAGTTCCTCGTCCTAGCGCCTTATGTGGTTTCTTATCCGTGCAGGGATTAATGAATCAGGGGAAAAATGTAATTACGCAGATTTGCCGCGGCCATGATATATACAGAATTACACGTGCATAGCAATGAAATAATCGTGGCAGGATGAAGCAAATCGTGAAGCCGTCGTTCATTTCCGAAAGTGCATACTTTTATTGTCTTTTATGAATATGTATAAGGTGGAATAAAATAGGTCCTTCGGTTTTTAACAATTTCACCCTCTGAGATTTGTAAAATGGGTATTGTATGATCTTCAGCGATTTTGGTATGTCACAGGGATATGAGCGATTGTGACAGTTTTTGTTTCCCATATAATATTAATACAGTAGAAATGACTGATGCACGATGACACAAATCGTGAAGCCATAGGCAATCGTACATTTCCGAAAGTGTATTCTCCGACTGTCTACTAAGAAAATGTCAAAGGCGGAATAAAATATCTTTCATTCTTTGGACATTTTTCATAAAGGCGTTTGTAAAGTCAACCTCGCTTGATCTGTAGCGAGTTTGGTAACATCGAAAATATATCAACAGGTGTGAGATTTCTTTCTCACGGAAAATGTGACGGTGCGAAAAGTTACATCACGTCTGATTTTATTTACTAAGTAATGCGAACTGTTGGCTTGGATACAAGTGTACGACTGAAGGTGAATGAAGTATCGGAATCGAACAACGCATTCCCACAGCATACGAAGAATAAAAGTTGGAAACATGCTATTTCATTTTCATCTGACGACGATACAGCTCACCAATCGCCAGTGTACGAGTTGTCACAGCGAAACAGCTTACCAATTACCAATATACGAGTTGTCAGAGCATTTCCATCAGAGCTCTCTAGATTTCTATGTAATACCGCTTATGCCGGTGCTAGGGGCAGTGTGGTCTTATCATCCAAGTTGCCACATGAACAGGTACAATAAAAGCGTACCTGAGATACAACACATATCACGAATCGTTAGATTCTTGGTAAGTGCTTTAGAATAGGTTAACAGGAAGACTATACTGTGAAGTCATGTGGCTTTGCCAGTATGTCGGCACCTCTTCCCACTTCCCTTATATGTGTTGTAATTTCAAAGGGGCATTAAATCTATTCACTGTGCTTTATTGAAAGTGTAACATTAGTATTACCAGCCAAAAGTAAATAAATATACCGTTTTATCTATCTGTTTGTTGTCGTATTGTCTGTATATATTATTTATTAGGACCAATTATTGGGTGAATACATGTTGATCTTTGAAATAAATATATAAATAAATAAAATGTCCCGTGCACTGTTGTAATTGTTCTCGGTTGGCTGCTTTGAACATAGCAATCAGTTGTTGTTATTGACTAAGTTTGAGTTGATCTCGCAGATGAACTACCGATGATTGCATAATGTGGATCGCTTGTTGGAGGAGATAAAATAGTTATTTGAATTGCCGAAAATGGCAACAACGGTTCGTAAGGCACCGTTTCCAATTATCGTTCGCGAATGAATCGTTTATTTCGTCAAATTTTCTCGAAGTCGCGATTTTCCAAGGCGCGAGAGAATGTTTTTTTTTTCTTCAAAATAAACGATTCATTCGCGATCGCTGTTCGAATGGGGTTTTTTCCGTTGGCAATCGTTTTTCAATCGAGAAAATTTCGGCAATAGTACGGCAAGGTTCAGCCTGACTGACCCGCCGCATACACGTTCGAGTTTCTATATCATAAACACTTCAGTCAGACTATAAGTTCGATCATTTTTTCTTCTTCCTTTTCCATTCTTCTTTGCCTTGTGTAAAACTATAGCCTGTTTCAGTTCAGTTGGCGGTTATATAAATACGATGGGGATATTGAAAGAAATTGAAAAAAAAATATATATATACATAGGAATAATGGTGAACGATATATACAACTTCATATTTACATATATTTTGTACGGGACACAGACCCGGATATGGTCAGATTGAGTCTTTTGCACTTGCAATTTCGTCTATTATTTTGAGTATTTCTGTGTTTTAAAGCTGGTATTATTCCAGATTTCTTGTTTAGAATTTTTCGTGAACGTTTTTGGCATCTGTGCGTGCTGAAATTTAGAGTTGATTCGTCAGATTTCCGCTGTTCGCCTGGTTTTTTGTCCTAAGATCACCATTTTCCTTGTGTAGATAGATGGCGCTGTATTGAATATAATATTGTCAGACGGGGCTTTTGAGTCTTCGAAAGCACTTAATTATTAATATATAGCTCGGGCTATTTGTAAAACTTTTCACAACTGTCATTATTCTTTTGCTTGTTTGTTTGGTTGTGTGAATTAATCTTTTCTGGAGCTCCCTGGGTGGGAGTTTTGTTGTGCGGCTCCCTAAGTGGGAGTCTATAAGTGCAAAACCTCACAGTTGCCTGGCTTGTGGGATATTTGATGGTAGATGAATACGTATATTTTCAATAAATAATGGAAATTAATAAATACAAAGGGGAAAAATATATATAAAAGAAATGATCCAAAGAAAATAATAATATTGATTATTTTTCACAATTTCATGAAAATACACGTATTCATTCACCATCAAATATCCCACAGGCCTAGTAATTGCAGTATGGAAAACACTGAAAGTGGGCAGAACGCGGTTTGCTTAGCAAGATGATCAAGGTCCCGCCTTTGGCTAAAAAAGAAACCTTGACGATGCGAAGATGTGTTTCAAAAGGCCTGTATAATTCAGGTCACGTGACTTGGTTGCTGAAGAATCAAACAACGCCCCTCACGCCCCTTTCCGCGTTCTTTTTTTATGTGAAATGACTGCATTAATATAAAATATGAATATAAAATGTCTTTCTCTGTCCGACAGGTTTTCAAATCACACATTTAGATCTTTAGTTTTGCGAAAAAAACAAAATCTTTAACCGATGATCGTACTCGGACGAGAAATTTTTTCTCTCTTGCCAGCTTGATCAATCCAGTATGAGATGAAATTATATAATATTCAGGTGATTTCTGGCTTGAGCCTCCCTTTGGAATCACTCATAGTTCATTTATCAAAATGTTAAATCAAAATAAAAAGTATTGTACATATGCGAATCCAACCGTTATATGCCATTCAATCACCATTGTGATATGTATTTAATATAAATATGAAATCACTGCCGCGAATATTCTTATAATCAATAAAATTAACTTGATGGTGATTTTTTGAACTTATTCACATCCCAATAGTTTAAAAACTGTACCAACACATGAATGGATACCCTTTCCTAATATATGTTTTACTATAACAAAATATACATATTTCATTACACTATTTTTCACCTTAATTAACCTAGAAATTCTCGGCTGGAGGGCTAAGCTGTTCTGGGTTAACGCCATGGGCCCATTCACACCTCTATCAAGTCCGTGCCGTAATCATTCTGATAATGCAATCAACGACGAACTCAAATCCACTTATGACCTATACCCGGTATTTACAAAAACAAGATATTGCGACTATCATCCTGTATTGTTTATACCAAGTTGCATTAATATATGAGGAAATTATCGGACGTATGAAGGGAATGACTGAACATTAACACATTGTCGGCTCACACGATTATTAAATAAACATGTAATTTTGTCATTTACGCTTCGCCAGAGTAAATCTGAGCGCGGACGTCACAGGAAGCATGGTACAGGTATGTGTATAGATATTTCCAGCATACGCCCTACTTTGGCTTGTAGGAGACTATAGATCGTGAATCATATATATTATCCGGTTATCTTACACATTTATACAGTATAGTATAGTAATATAGGTTATCCATCGACAAATCCGCACCCAACATTAAATGTAGTTCCCAGTTAGCGGATAGAGCGGCGTACGACAGCAACACGGCCTATGTGTCAGATATCACTCCGCCTCACGATTCTCTCGCACCTTGAAAAAAACGCTTCCCTCGCGACTGAAGATTCGCGATCAAGAACGGATCGCGCATGGGTAAACGATTCAAAAACGATATCGCGAGAGAATGGTTTTTTTTCAGAAAAGGTTCAATCGTTTTTTCTCATTTTTTTCTCGATATCCTCGCGACTGATTCACGAATGATCGTTTTTCAATCGAGAAAATTGAAGAAACATCGCGACTGAAGAAAAAACGAATAATGGAAACGATCCCTAAGGCAAATAAATTTGAATTTGAAATTTGAATAGCTGTGAGTACAACTGCTTGTGTCTCGATGCAGCATTTAATTCCGTATATTCTATGCCCGCTAGACTCTCATGTATGCTCATAGTTTAGATTGCACGTTGTGTTATTGCCTAGCTGACACGTTATATGTTATGTTTGGTCGAGATTTACATTGAGGTTGCGCTTTTGAGGAAATATGAATTATTCCACACATGAAGTCAGATCGACAATATCGACTCAACTACAATTACTAGTACTATATGTAGTCGGGGCTTTACTGCCGTAAAGGTGTGGAGTTGATCCTTAATCGGTTTTTTTCTACTTAACCTAGACAACTTCATGTCCATTAGATTATTAACTTTTCCGCGTTCTTTAAATGACGAAGTTTCATAACCACCAGGGGCCAAATACATTTACATGTACATACTTTCAAATATGTCGACTATTGGCTTAGGCGTTTCAACGACAAAATGAAGAAATTGAAATGTCGTCTTTGAGAGGATCTCAGCATACTGGGACGACGAAGGCGCGCCTTATCTGGTGGGCTAATATTATTATGTTATTAACCAAGTGTTTTCATATTGGCCTTGTTATAGGTCCGAGGTCTGCCGTATTGGCACGAGGCCGCAGGCCGAAGGCCAATACGGCTGATCGAGGACCTATAAACAGGCCAATATGGAAACACTTGGTTAATGACATTTTTATTAAATAACTCACCAATTCAACAACTTTTTTTCATCGATTTATATAATACAAGTATCAAGGAATATTTTAGTACAGCGACTCCCCCAAATCAGGATATATATTTCTTCCTTGACAGTAGCCTTATTTACCACGATTAATGTGGTTTCGATGTACCACTATAGTCGGAAAGTATAGATTCTCTCTACAGTAACGATAATCGACGGCGATAATCGGGACGGTGAATACAGAATAGGCCGATCATCTTCAACCTGGGCGGGGTTCTTCAACGTAGGAAACGGGAGCCGAGAAGATAGAAGCAGATGAAATTTTAATAATACAATATATATCATGAAAGTAATATACTGATTTTATTTGATGAGAATGGTGAAGCAAAATACAACCTTGAAATATGGTGAATTGATCCAAATCCAGTCCCGATTTGGGAATCGAAGACCTATGGAGACCCTAGTTTTCAACATCATCGTCCAGGCGGTTCGTTCACATCTAATTTCTATCGTATCCATCTACACGTGATTAGCTCTTCTAGCTGCACAAATATGGCATCATCTTCTGTCATAAAATATCACTGTAGTCATAGCTTCGTTCATCGGTGCACTGTTGTAAGTGTTGGATCACTGTTTTGTCGTCTGTGATGTGCTTGGCGAGTCGATGTCACGCTCGCGTCACTATACTATAGTCTATTTCAGATAGATTCACCACATTTGATTCCAAGGTTTGTGTACCTATTCATATAGATCTATCGAAAATTACCACAGAAGGTACTGAATTATCCGTTCAAAGTATGAGAATACAGTGACATCATTCGGAGAATATCACGAATCGATGATCATTCAGCCTCAACATCGCCATGTTGAAAGTCATATTGGCCCGGGCCATATTGGCCCTGTTTCCCCGTATTGGGCCAGTTTTCCAGTATTGGCCCGCCTTCCTCATATTGGCCCGATTTGGTGGCCATATGCAGCAGGCCGATTTCCTTGTATTGTGTTCATATCATAGATAGTTATTTAATAATACACGGTACATGCGATAATATATATGTATAGAGCAAAATAGATCATTTCCATTGGTATTTGAATGAATTTATATAGGTACTCGTTCGTAAAAATGCTACAGCATATGAAGTTATTTATTCAAGACAAGCCATAATCTGTGTAACCATATTCAGCATAGATGATTGCTGGGGGCTAGTAAAATGAAATTTATGAATGATATATTCCGACGCTTTATTAAATTGCTGTTAAAACAAATAAAACATACACAAGCAAAACCGATGAATTTGACCGCTGAAAGTCAATGGTATATTCTATCCATTCATGCACATATGCCTAGGTTCTCACATCGGTAGGCATATAGTAGTCCCTTCCGACTCAATAATCCCGAGAACATCTTTTCACAGATATATCCACTACGGAATGTAAACAAAATAATTGTCTAGAACTACTGGCAAGGTGAAATCGATCCACAGTGGTAACGGCTTTCGATTACCGATTCTGAGTTACATAAATGAGTTGCGCCTCATACATCCGTGTCGGAGGCGAACCATGAAGGACCTGTTCCTAACCATCATTTCCTTATCCATATGAGTATAAACACAACGCACATACACGACAATACACAGATCCCGATTATCAGTTTACATTCCTAACGAATCAAAACATTTTAAGGAGAAAAGGCATGAGGCATGATTAATTGACACATCTTGGTTAGCATGTTAAATCAATCATATTCTATTTGCATCTTCTCCGAGGAAATCGCCAATTAAAAAAATTATACTGACTTCAATCTGACCACTTACTCGAATGAACAGTTTGGTGTTTGTTTGGGAGAGAGAGAGAATTAAGGTTTAATGTCGCGTTCAGCAATATTTCAGCTATATAGCGACGACCAAACAAAATTCTAAGTATTCATGACTTGATCGAAACGTTTCTGGCTCTCAGCTGAATATATCCCACAGTTTTTTGAAACTCATGAAGTTTGTTATTATCCACAGCATCCCATAAAGATTGAAACATCTTTCTCACATAAGCACAGATAGAGGCCCCAATTCCAATCGACAGCCATTAAAGAACTAGTCGTTCTCACATTGCTGATGGCGTCAACTCACTGTTCACAAACTCAGTTGAATTCGATCCACATATCCTTGTAATTATTCTCACTACGTTGTTCATACGGTATCATTTTTGTATGTATGCTGTGAATTGTCCACTATTCTCCTCGGTGACGTTGTCCACTTCACTATCTACATCCCACGCAGGTACACGTGATCACATTTCGCATTTGCTTTGGCGACCATTCCTTTCTTCAGCAGTGTTATCATAATTGCTTGCACTATGGACCTAATTTTTATCATATACCTATGCGTGCTAGGATAGTGATACACACTTGCGTTTTCTGTTTCCGTATCACCCTAGTCGCTATCTGTATCGCTCTACTCGGTAACCGGAACTATTTGCGCTGGTGACCTTGGTAACCTGTCGGAGAAAGCCCGTGAAGCCCGTTCTGTTCTAATAATAGAACTGAAAACTGTACACATGCTGATCCGTTCTGAAGGGTATTTCCAGATCAATACAAATGGATTTACACTTGCGATAATATAAGCATATATACTAAACCTATTCTAAGTCTGATTTTGGCCTTCATGACCGTCAATCTGAGCCTTGTTAACCTACGGTGGGCAGTATCCGCCGTACCTCACTGATTACTGTGCGACGAAATCATTGAAAAGTTCATCACATAGTGAGCAACAACTTGCGATAATTAATTTAAATAGTAACGCTGAATGATGTACAAATTTCAACAAAAAGAATCTAGTCGATTATGATAACATCCGTTTTATTCCAAGACTCCAAATCAAATATAGGCCTGTTACCCGGTATTTGAAATTATTTCTTGATGGCGAATACAAATGAACGAAAGACAAACTCTGTGGCTCTACCGCGTGACCACGTTTTCAGTGACAAGAACTGAACGAAAGCACGAACACATGGCTACTCTGGCTCGTAATGTTGTTTAGTCTATATGTTGTAAGTCTCTTAACGTTGAAAATAAACACGCCGATATTCCTCCCCCCCCGTTCGTCTTCGGTGAAGTGATAACCGATGCAGCAAATCTCTATTTTCAGGCCGCCTTGATGGGGACTGCACGCTCCCCGTCTGGCCATGGATTATCGGTGCAATTGCCCCTGCAAGCTCTGCTTGACTACTGCTTTATAGAAAACATCTGAATTCCAGGGACAGACAGTTGATCCACAGTTATAAAATAGACAGCAATTCAATCACGTGTTTTCTTATTCAAATCAAAAGTCATTTGAAAAATTATGTTTGATTCGATAAATCCAAGAGAAACTGTAAAATCCAATCACGATCGAATAATGGTAGGCCTAGTATTTTTTATTTATTTTTTTGATCCGATTTAGATGTAATACGGTCGTATGAACATTGTGCAGCTGGCAGCGTGAACACGGCACAGTAAGTTTTCTGAGCAAACCGTAAATCCCACCCATTTCTTTTCTCCATAAAGTTTCGTCTCGCCAAACCACTGATTAACTTTCCTTGCCGTGAATTTCAACAATTGACTCTTAGCCATCGGGCATGCGTCGATCTATACACGTACCTTTAGCACTGACCAACTGACTGTAAAATGTAATTCCTGAATCAAGAATCGTCTGTGACACTGTCGGAACCGCGTTGTTTGTTTGAATGATTGTTTGAATTTCTCAGTTGGAGAATTTCCGTACGCCTGCATCGATCCATCGTGTTTCGCAGTTCGAATGACAGTTTGTTGAACAACACATCAAAAAGAGCATATATGTACGTTTCAAGTTCACCATTTCTGCATTCCTCGATGTCAAATATTTTGGGAGGTAATCTTCCAACCTGACTCTTGTCTTTCTTCTCTCTTTCTCGTTTTGTTTATCCTGACCTAGTTTGTTCCATCGAGCGAGTTTATTTTTGGCCCAGTGCCACGTGCGCGGATTTATTCAATTAGGTCAAATGAGCCTTACCACGTCACGTACACAATCAATGCGCGTCATAACACATAGTATGGAATTCAAACGCCCTATTAGGTGAATAAAAACATCCTAAGACTTCGGTATATGATAAATATATCATCATGACACTGTGTTGTTCCCGCACTTTGTATCAGCTCTCGTTCTCGGAGTCTGATCGCCGCATCGACCTCGACCTGCGGTCTCGGTCGATACGGCGATCAGACTCCGAGAACTCTAGCTGATACAAAGTGCGGGAACAACACAGTGTCATGATAATATATATGTATCTACTATACAATAATATGTTTCAAATGCGAGTGTCACTTGCATCTATGTTATGTCGACACCGTAACCTATGCGTGTTGGATATGCAATCATCCTTGGAGATTTCGGCGGGTCAATGGTGAAGCGTAATGACAGAGTATAATAATCAATACTCCAGGAGAAAGGAGAATATAGTTTGTCCCACTCAAACAGCCTGGGGGGGTAAATGCGCTCAACATTTCTTGCACACATCTTGTTATTCCGTTGTACTTCACCCCGTCTCTCCTTATAGATAACCTGCATGTTCCACCGTCGGAAACTCTCCACCATTGAAGGCGGTATTCCTTGATTCACATTCGTTTATATACAGTTTGTCCCATATGAAAAAGTCGATAACCATACGGTCGTGCCCTTCAGCACCGTCGACGTACATTGTTCTCGGCATATTTGTGACATCGATTATTATATAATTATAGAAGATCCGTCGCAATACGCATGTTTTGGGTTACATAGCAGTACCAAAGAAATTGGAACTCTTCTGGTGTGGAGATTTTATTATTCCATATATCGAGGTTTTGGTAGGACCGGAATGCCAGTCCGAGATATAAAAATATATGATCACGCATTACTTGTTTTAATTCACTGGCAAAATTGTACTGGATTTGGACAAGAGTTCCTTTCTCTTCGTTTATAAACTCAATGTAGCGTGCTATACTTTCATAATTATGAAAAATTTCTAAAATTTCTCCTCACTTCCTAGGCTCAAGGTTCAAGGTTCTTTATTTGCTGATCACAGCTCCCGTTATCGGGCAGATATACAATCAAGCGAAGATAATTAAGTATATATACATATAGAATAACCTAGTTGATTAGAAATACTTTGATTTACGGAAAAATAGCAGTTCCTAGGCAGTCTGGCCTTACCATAGATCACGTGAGACACCTATTTGTGCCTTTATATATGGAGAGTTCCACTGTTTTCATCATCTCGAAACCTGAGTATTAGGTAATTACATCGAGGACGGTAAGAATATGTAACGATTTGTATTGTAAGTGCTTTCTCGTGAATAGTTATCATATCTCTTGCGGATCCGCTTTTTTACTCGAGCTATTTTATTTTCCATGTTTACAGCACAATTCAACGTTCTTTTGCAGTGATGTGCCCAAGCATGAAAAAACCATTCCAACAAAGTTTCCTACTTGGACTGGTTAGAACCGCCAGGGAATGTTGTCCCTCGATTGATTGTTGAAGCCCATGGCATAGTTGGATTAGTTTCCATGACTACGATTACGAACAATTCACCTGATATTCTCAAATCTAATATTTCCTCGTACCTCGTCCAGCCTTGGGGTAAATATGGGAACAATTTAGATACGGTCAATCTACAATAAAGCAAATTTGTTATTCTCTGCTCTAAATGGATTATTAACAGATGTATAATGGCCGTGGTTAAAAATTTACTGGACATACGCTTTGTCATTTGGTTGATTGATCGCATCCGGCATGGTACAAACGATTTTAATATGTATCAAAGAATTAAACGTCCAATTCGTATATTTTCATATAATGGAAATGTTACATCTACAATGTTTCTACATATCCTTGATTACAAAGCGATCTCAATGATGTTGACAAAATATACCATTGCTTGCATTGTAGATCAATTCCTGTATCATATCCTATTTTCAAGTTAAAAGCGACCTTTCACTTGATTTAATACTAAGCATTGTAAAACTTTGAGCACGGTTGCCCCAATCATCCTAACCATGCGTTAATGCCGCTATTTGTCCGCGTGCAGCGTTACATTCATTTTTGAAACTTCACTGATGCAGTTTCTAAAATAAAATGCATATGAAATGCATTGGAAGAAATAATACATATGGTTGTTTGGATTTATTTTTTTGTTCATTCCAAGGTCTATTGTTGTTGAATTATACACTTCTATGATACATGTATACTGTTTTAAGCTCAAACTTGGCGTCGTCAGTAAAACTACAAATTCTGGTCTTCACTACGTAAACGCGATAAATCGGTTTGTTGTAAAATTTTTAATGTATGTACATGTGTTTGGCGTGTTGTGTTGATTACTTCTGGATTGCTGGGTTATTAACTGGTTTTCTGTTGGAATACTTAGGCGCCGTTTCCAATTATCGTTCGCGAATGAATCGTTTATTTCGTCAAATTTTCTCGAAGTCGCGATTTTCCAAGGCGCGAGGGAATGGGTTGTTTTCTTCAAAATAAACGATTCATTCGCGATCGCTGTTCGAATGGTTTTTATTTTCTGTTGGCAATCGTTTTTCAATCGAGAAAATTTTCGCGAATATAAAGCGATATCGCGATTCAATCGTTTTTTAATCGAGAAAATATAAGCGATTAAAAAAAAACGATTGAGGATCATAGCCGAAAGTAGTACGGTAAGGTTCAGCCTGACTGACCCGCATACACGTTCGAGTTTCTGTATCATAAACACTTCAGTCAGACTATATAAAGTTACATCATTTTTTCTTCTTCCTTTTCCATTCTTCTTTGCCTTGTGTAAAATTATAGCGTGTTTCAGTTCAGTTGGCGGTTATATAGATACGATGGGGAAATTGAAAAAAAATATATATATACATAGGAATAATGGTTATGCATATAATTATAACTAAAATTATTATACAATTATATTTACATATATTTTGTACGGGACACAGACCCGGATATGGTCAGATTGAGTCATTTGCACTTGCAATTTCGTGTATTATTTTGAGTATTTCTGTGTTTTAAAGCTGGTATTATTCCAGATTTCTTGTGTAGTATTTTTTGTGAACGTTTTTGGCATCTGTGCGTGCTGAAATTTTGAGTTGATTCGTCAGATTTTCGCTGTTCGCGTGTTTTTTTTGTCCTACGATCACCATTTTCCTTGTGTAGATAGATGGCGCTGTATTGAATATAACATTGTCATACGGGGCTTTTGAGGCTTCGAAAGCACTTAATTATTAATATATAGCGCGGGCTATTTGTAAAACTTTTCACAACTGTCATTATTTTTTTGCTTGTTTGTTTGGTTGTGTGAATTAATCTTTTCTGGAGCTCTCTGGGTGGGAGTCTTGTTGTGTGGCTCCCTAAGTGGGAGTCTATAAGTGCAAAACCCCACAGTTACCTGGCTTGTGGGATATTTGATGGTAGATGAATACGTATATTTTCAATAAATTGTGAAAATTAATAAATACAAAGGGTAAATATATATATAAAAGAAATGATTCAAAGAAAATAATGATATTGATTATTTTTCACAATTTGATGAACATACACGTATTCATTCACCATCAAATATCCCACAAGCCTGGTAATTGCAGTATGGAAAACACTGAAAGTGGGCTGAACGCGGTTTGCTTGGCAAGATGATCAATGTCTCGCATTTGGCTAAAAAGGAAACCTGGACCCTGCGAAGATGTATTTCAAAAGCCCTGTATAATTCAGGTCACGTGACTTGGTTGCTGAAGAATCAAACAACGCCCCTCACCGCGTATGATACTATATGTGAAATGTCTGCTTATTCAATAAAATATGAATATAAAACGTCTTTGTATGTCCGACAGATTTTCAAATCCCACATTTAAATCTTTAGTTTTGCGAAGAAAAAAACCCCGAAATCTTTAACCGATGATCGTACTCGGACGAGAATTTTTTTTGGTTAATCCAGTAAGAGATGAAATTATATAATTTCAGTTGGTTTCTGGCTTGAGCTTCCCTTTGGAATCATTCATAGTTCATTTATCAAAATGTAAAATTAGAATAAAAACTATTGTACATATGCGAATCCAACCGCTATATGCGATTCAATCACCAGTGTGATATGTATTTGATATAAATATGAAATCACTGCTGCGAATATTCTTATAATCAATAAAATTAACTTGATTGTGATTTTTTTTAACTTATTCACATCTCAATAGTTTAAAAACTGTACCAAAACATGAATGTATACCCTTTCCTAATGTACGTTTTACTATAACAAAATATACATATTTAATTACACTATTTTTCACCTTAATTAACCTAGAAATTCTCGGCTGCAGGGCTAAGCTGTTCTGGGTTATCCGCCATGTACCCATTCACACCCCTATCAAGTCTGTGCCGTAATCATTCTGATAATGCAATCAACGACGAACTCAAATCCACTCATGACCTTATTAAATAAACATGTAATTTTGTCATTTACGCTTCGCCAGAGTAAATCTGAGCGCGGACGTCACATGAAGCATGTAGAGGTATGTGTATAGATATTTCCAGCATACGCCCTTCTTCGGCTTGTAGGAGACTATAGATCGTTAATCATATATATTATCCGGTTATCTTACGCATTTATACAGTATAGTAATATAGGTTTTCCATCGACAAATCCGCAACCAGCATTAAATGTAGTTCCCAGTTCGCGGATAGAGCGGCGTACGACGGCAACACGGCCTATGTGTCAGATATCACTCCGCCTCACGATTCTCTCGCACCTTGAAAAAAACGATTCTCTCGCGATTGAAGATTCGCGATCAAGAACGGATCGCGCATGGGTAAACGATTCAAAAACGATATCGCGAGAGAATGGTTTTTTTCAGAAAAGGTTCAATCGTTTTTTCTCATTTTTTTTCTCGATATCCTCGCGACTGATTCACGAATGATCGTTTTTCAATCGAGAAAATTGAAGAAAAATCGCGACTGAAGAAAAAACGAATAATGGAAACGATCCCTAATAGAATTTTGTTCGATCGTCGCTATATAGTTGAAATATTGCTGAACGAGGCGTCAAACCTTAATTCCCTCTCGGGCCAAGATGGCCGCCACGATGACGTCACAGTGATGTCATTTTTCAAACAAACATTTTTTTTGACGACTCGACGTCACCTTTTTCGATTTTACTGTTTATATGTTTTCTTTGCAAAAAGCTACATGATAAATTAGTAAATAATAATCTGATGTGAAATAAAATAGCTTTTGCCCACTTATACTCGCAAAAGCGGGAATGTTGATGAAAATTACGAAAACATCACTTTCCTGGTACCCTGCATAGTCGCCAGTTTTAATTTATCCATCATCCTCTGCTTTTGAGGTTATGGAAATAGGTTCAAAATGACCCCAATGTGATCAACTACAAAGTCACCAAGTGTCTGCTCTCGTGTTTTTGTCGTTCCAGAGATGGGAACAAAATCACAACTGGAGATGCGGAAAGTGCCTCCCCCTTCCCCCAGGCCAGGTAGGGTGAGAGCGCCTGCACCATGTTTGGTACATTATTGTGTCAAGAGAAGTAATGGTTTGACATTAACCCTATCTGCCCTGGGCTTTTTGGGACCTGTCCAGGCCTGGGGGGGGGGGGCGAAATGGCCTCCCTAATTATTTTTCTTACCCCTTGAACTAGGGGGCTGAAACTTATCACACTATACCCTTGGACCAAGCTCTACCAGAAAATGTAAAAAAATCCAAGATGGCCGATTTGATGACGTCACAGTGACGTCATTTTCAAAAACGGCATTTTTTGGTCGATTTTTCGGTCAGATTTTCCGATTTTTTTATTTTTGCAATTTCTCCGCAAAAGCTGCATGATAAATTAGTAAATATTAATGTGATGTGAAATAAAATAGTTTTTGCCCACTTTTCATCGCGGAAAAGCAGAAATTTTGAAGAAATATGACAAAAATATCACTTTTCAGCTACCCCATGTGGCCGCCATCTTAGATTTACCCATGATCCTCTGCTCGGGGGGTCATGCAAATAGGCTCAAAATGACCCCAATATGACAAACTATAAAGTCACGGAGTTTCAGCTCTTCATTTTTTGTCGTTCCGGATATAGCGCAGAAAGTTTGGTAGGGGGAGCCATAATGGCTCCCCCCCACCCCAGGCCAGATAGGGTTAAATATGGCAGACGGTAGCGGCCACTCGCGTTCTCGCATACTCGTCCTGTATTTTGCTGACTCGTCCTGTATTTTGGTGACCTGACCATACTCGACTTCTGGCCTCGCGTTCTCGACTTCTCGCCTCGCGTTCTCGAATTCTCGCCTCGCGTTCTCGAATTCTCGACTTCTCGTGTCAGCAAAATACAGGGCGAGTAAGCGAGAAGGCGAGTGGCCGCTACCGTCTTCCATAAGTAAACGTCAACACACTCGATGCCGCGTGTTTATCGTGACGTTTAGAGTCGCCTGCTATTGTCAGAATTAAACTGCTATTGAAATTGCAACATTATTTGGTGACCTGACCACTGATAATAACACAATAGTAAAAATGCGACAAATGTATCGTTGGTAATTAATACAGGGGTATTTTCTAGATACTTTCGAGTCGAGAGAGTTTCGTTTTAATTCCCAATAAGTAGATAATATTAATCACTAACGCACGTAATATCACTCTAGGCTGGCGATGTGACGCACTAACAACTCTATTCAACCTTCCGACAGGCTAATACAGATGAGATATAACTCCGGCAAATTTATATGTGATTCTAATTCAATTTCATTTGGTTTATTTCATCAGTCTCTGCGTTTCTGCCATAAGGCGTCCAATAATTCAAATAAAACGAATCCAATAAAAAAATCCCGTGGACAATCTCAGATCTGCATACTCGCCAACCGAGCTATGAGGCAATTACAGTTTTCCTTCAACTACTCCCGGCAGTTTTATCTGGATGATCATCGCGCAAAAAAATGAAAGCAGGCCATCTGAGATTAAAGCTGGTATCACTGCTGGCTTTATGAAATACCGGATGAATATTTTAGACATTTCTGTCTCCTTTCCGATTCATCTGTAATTTAGATATTTGGAAGTTGATTAGTAATTTGCAGCCCTTGGACTTGTTTGATAGGCTAAGAATTCCTACCAGTGATAGCATTTTAGTGATTTTCTGATTGAGCCAAAATAGGAAATAATTCACGAGCTTACTAAAGGAAAACGCGCGGAAGCATGCGAGTTCCCGGTCATTGCGTGGTTCGCCTTCTGCGAGGAAACTCAACCAGGAACATTTGCCTAGAAGGTGACTTTTAACTAAATATAAGCTACTTTGTAGCAATGTTTGGGTCAACAACGTGGCAAATCTGGAATTCGAATGTGTCGGGTAGGTTTAATCGGTTTCCGGGCAAAACTGAAGGTTAAATGGTAGACGGTAACCTGCTTGACTGCATGCATCTTTCGAGACAACTAATTTCATAGTCTACGATATTCCTGAATTTGTCTGTCTCGTACCATTTTGACCAATCACGCTTCCTAATATCAGGGCTGGGTCGGGTGGGTTTAATCGGTTGCCGTGCAAAACTGATTGTCAAGTTAGGTGGTAATCAGCTACCTGCTTGATTGCATAATTGTATTGGGTGGTAAGTGATAATCAACGATACTCCGGAATTGGTCTTCCATCTTTCTTTCCAAAAGTAATTGATAGAAAATTACTAATGGTACTGTGCATTTCCCATAATTTTAAGATATATTAACCGTTATGTTTTCGATAATCGGTGGTAATCACTCACTGGGAAAGACGAATCGACGGCCGTGTATTCTTTCTTTTGTCCGAATACGTGGTCGCATATTCAACCCTGCAAATTCAGACGAATCCACTGCTAAAAGTGAATAATGAACCGGCTGCTAACTTTACCGACATGCCAATTCGTATCATCTAAAAACGCACGCGTAAATTTCAGTCCTATTTTGGATATTAGTCACGTCTAAATTCTCATGGAAATATTCTACGTTTTATTTTATTTTTTTTTAAGGGAAGAAAAAGTGAATTAGCAACTCAGGATTAGCTCAAATTTTTTGTCATGTTGTTATTTTAGCACATCCCGAATTCGAAGTAGTGGGAACACTTTTTTTCGGAAGTGCCCAGCTGATTTAGTACATGAATAGGAATGAAAAACCGTTCCGTTTAATGCATGTTTGATGTTGATTGGTGTGCCTATCTGTTTGGGTAACAATCGTTACAGTGTTATCTCCGTTCACAAATTGACTCACGATTCCCATTCTACACGTCTACCATCACTCCACATTTTGCTCGATACGAGGCCAATTCTCCGGACAATATCATAACAAAAAAGGGAATCATATTCTCCCATCCTTTAACATCAGTTGCCCAGATCTGTCGCGCTATCAATCTCCCTGTATTAAAAGGCAAACCCCGTTGTCCAGTAGTTCAGCGAGTAAGTTATCTTGGCGTTTGAGCGACAATTTTCAGAATCTTGCATGACATCTCCAAGTTATGGGCGTAGATAACATACGGCAAAATAGACGTATGCTGCGGTGGGGTGTGTGGTGGGTTATGAGGCGATTGGACAGAATATGACATTAGCAACTCATAGATTGTCTCACACCTACTCAATTCAGATAAGATACTTAACAAGTATACACTCACAGGGGACACTTGCGCTTATGCACTTTGTGGCACCCTTAACCTTATCTGGCTTGGGGAGGGACCATTTCGCCCCCCCCCCCACCCCTACATATTTGTTCTTACTTCTTGGGCTACATTTAGCAGCAATATATCAAGGGTTTAGATAATGTAGAATGTTTGGTAGGAATGGAGTATTCGCAAGTCCCAACATTTCAAAAACGTGTACTATGTAGGTCCTTATCAATCATTTTGAGTAATGCGGATTTCATCAGAATCCTGGCTGATGTGAATTCACACAGCCCAGGTGTTAAAAATGATTAAAGAAGTTTCCCTCAATAATTTTACTTGCATCGAGAAGAAGAGAAATGTTCACTCGCCGGTCAGGTGAACACACCTGGAGAGCGACAGAGCCTTAGGAAGTTTCCAAACTTTAATGAAGATGCAAGTCGTTATAGTTCAGCTCAAATCTTCATAGCTGAGAAATAAACCAAAATCGGGAAATTCCATTTCTAGAGACATTGGAGTTATACGACCTTGAGCAGTTGTTTTAGAACGCTTTCTTTGAAGTAAAGTGGTTAGAACAATACAATCGAATCAACTACTGTGACCAATGATATAATTCCTTCACCGACCATTTTAGTTCACTGTTAACAACTGCGTTCCGACTGATATAATTTTGACTGGGAGCAGTTTGATTGTATAGTGGTGGAAAGCCAAACGTGTACATTTGACAACACACCAGTGTGATACCTAAAGCAACGAAGAAAGCACAGTTGAACTTCCGTATTCATCAGAATAATGACATTTCTGAGTCTGTCTGTATCCACCACATCAGCCCATCGACGAATGTGGAGAGGTCTATATAATTATCGATATTAACAATAATACGGTCACTCTCTATCTCCTGCAACAACATTCGTGAATAATTGCAGCGAGTTAATGATTCAAACACAATCGAAATCTGCCCAACGAGAATTGTCCATTCGAATTTGAAGTTTGTGGTATAATGCTATTTGTAGATTATTTTCGGAAGCTCGTTTTCTCCTTTTATTTGTGAAGGTAGGTAGACATATAAAAAAACGTATCAACTCATTAGACTGAAACATGGCTAAATCGACCAGTCGCGTTTACTGTTTCTACAATATGTTATTGTGTGTCCGAGAAGAATAAATTGCATATGATTTTGATAAATATAACGGGAATATGATAGAAATGTTTGTGCAGGTACATGTTAAGTAACGATAATTGTTCCGTCAAATAAATGCAGTACAGCTACTTGCAATCAGTAATGTGATATGCCCTCAGATGATCAACACATTTTACCCGGTTATTAAGCGCATTACATATAAATGGACGTATTCAGTCTGTATTCGGCGGAATGTCACGCAATGACCTATCCAAGGGTTCAGTGATAACAACATTGGAAGATGCGTGAATTAATATGTAGCATTGTTTCAGAAGACCCATGGGTCCTTACATACATAGTTGCATCAAAACATATTGGACATGTTTCAGCCTGGTCTATCGGAGAGCCAACCAGAAGATTCTTTCAATGCAATATGAGGTAGGTCGCAACTGCAATATTATAATGTTCGGAGTAGCGTAAAGTGGATTGGAAACCGGGCATCAATAATGGATTCCCTCCCCGAGCAAAACTTTACATGCAATATAGCATCAAACGTTGGCACTCGAGCTTCAGGAAATGTTTACCTCCGCAATTCACCATTATCGGTTGTTGGATCTATCTAATGTAAAGGTGCCAATATAAATCAACAAATATCCAGAGCGTTGAATTACAAAATGCATCTTGCATGCGATTGATCGAATTATTCTCTATATATTTTTTGTTCGTCCCAGCTGATGTAAACACGATGACTATTCAACTGATTCCGAAACGTCTTGATGCCCAGGGGCAGTTTGTACTGATTGGATTAGGATTTCAGCACTCGCATTAGCTAGCGAATCGACATTCATCGCATTTACCTCCAATATACCGATTGAAGTTCGCTCACCCGCTGTATTCCAGCTCAAGCCCAGTTAGAAACTGTATACATTAACTGCATGGATCAAATTCGTCGTGGGTATTATTGCTTATATGGACACAGAGGTATCTACCGATGTTATCTGAGGGGTTCAGCTATAGAAAAATTGCTATAACCACCACGACGTCTGGAATGGTTTATATGGATCGTCTTGATTTCGGGCCGCTTCCCATGTCCTTTCGCGGTCCTTCGCATATTGGCGAGCGGTGAGGACCCGATTTTTGGAATTTAATTCATCCCCCCGTACATACAGCCACATCATATACCGTTTGAAATCTTATCTTATGTATTTATCAATACGCCCTATCGTGGTCCTCAAATAGGGTGACATGTACTAGAAAGATCCAGTTAAATGGCTCACCCTATACCCTCATTTTTCATTCGTCGTTAAGAGGTATAGGTAATCAAATTGCCATAACTTTTCTCAGTTTTTCTCATTTCGTTAGCATTAGGCGTTAATTTGCTCGGGATTGATTGGACATCCTATTAATATCTATGTTAAAGCCATAACTGTATGACGTCAGCAGGGGGCATCTCCAAATGTCCGCTAAAACAGAGATTTAAAAAAACCCTCAAGTTAGAAGTTTTCTGTGGGCGACAATTCTGAATATAACTCAACAAAACTGCATGAGATAACTTGTTTTCAAATTGACCTTCACATTTAGTAAGTTTAAACGAACTTTTCCTGTTCGACCCTTACAAACCAGTAAGCTGGGGAATTTGTGGGGTTTATGTCGAGCAAGCTGTGTAGGGATCACGTGGGGAATGTGTAGGACAGCCAATGTGGGGAATGTGTAGGGATTTGGTAAAATCCCCACATTGGACTTAGTCGTGGAAAAGGAGTTTCTTAATGCTGCTTAGCTGAATTAAATCCCCGCACTATCCCAACCTCAGCCCCACGTGTTCCCTACATGCGGGGATGATGCGGGGAACTATATTTAAAGCTGGTATGGGATCGACCCACAATATTCCTGCAGTAAGTCCAGCATCGTACAGAAAAGCCCACAATATCCCCACGTCGGGAATCTGCGGGGCAGAAAAGCCCACAATATCCCCACATGGGGAATCTGCGGGGCAGTATTTCCAGCATGGGACAGAAAACCCCACAACATCCCCACGTGAGGAATCTGCGGGGCAGTAATTCCAGCATGGGACGGAAAACCTCACAATATCCCCATGTGGGGAATCTGCGGGGCAGAAAACCCAATAATATCCCCACGTGGGGAATCTGCGGGGCAGAAAACCCCACAATATCCCCACGTGGGGAATCTGCGGGGCAGTAATTCCAGCATGGGACAGAAAACCCCACAATATCCCCACGTGGGGATTCCACAGGGCAGTAATTCCAGCATAGGTCAGAAAACACCACAATATCCCCACGTGGGGAATCTGCGGGGCAGAAAACCCAATAATATCCCCACGTGGGGAATCTGCGGGGCAGAAAACCCCACAATATCCCCACGTTGGGATTCCACAGGGCAGTAATTCCAGCATGGGGCAGAAAACTCCACAATATCCCCACGTGGGGAATCTGCGGGGCAGAAAACCCAATAATATCCCCACGTGGGGAATCTGCGGGACAGAAAACTCCACAATATCCCCACGTGGGGAATCTGCGGGGCAGTAATTTCAGCATGGGGCGGAAAACCCCACAATATCCCCAAGTGGGGAATCGGCGGGACAGAAAACCCAATAATATCCCCACGTGGGGAATCTGCGGGGCAGAAAACCCCACAATATCCCCACGTTGGGATTCCACAGGGCAGAAATTCCAGCATGGGGCAGAAAACTCCACAATATCCCCACGTGGGGAATCTGCGGGGCAGAAAACCCAATAATATCCCCACGTGGGGAATCTGCGGGGCAGAAAACCCCACAATATCCCCACGTGGGGATTCCACAGGGCAGTAATTCCAGCATGGGACAGAAAACTCCACAATATCCCCACGTGGGGAATCTGCGGGGCAGTAATTCCAGCATGGGACAGAAAACCCCACAGTATCTCCACCTGGGGAATCTGCGGGGCAGTAATTCCAATATTGGGCAGAAACCCCCACACAGAGGTACATGTATTGCAACATCCCCACATTAACCCTACAATATCCCCACGTGTGGGGATGGCGTGGGGTTGTTGCTCCCGAATGTACCAACAATGGGTTATTTTCTGGGTAGTCATTTGGGAGTGGGGAATGAATTGGGCGAGCACTCTGCAGTATCTTCACAAATGGGGAAATTACGAGGCAGGGTGCACAAAACACCATCTGTACGGAATTCCTGGGGTGTGGGGGAGGGGCATCTTCTATCTGAAAGGGCATGTCATTTGTACAGACTGTCTAGTATGTCCGGATTCCTCCTGCAATATCATCCATCCCTTAAATTAACCACCAGCGGAAGCAAAATCCATGCTTTTATTCTTTAACAGCATAAAATATACATTGTGCCATGTTTTAAAACACCCAAGCACAAAATGGGAAGCACATTGAAAGTCTGTGTCAAGTAGAATGGTTTTTCATCCCTCAAAAGTTTAAAAAATCTGTCTTGGTCTTTTCCCACCTGTTGTGGGATGGACTTTAGCATTCCTTGAGTGACTGTCGTTGTCATCGTCAGAGGCTGACGAATCCACTGCAGATGAGGGTGAAGCTGAAGAAGAGTCCACCAGCTCTTCTGACATGTGGAGATCATGCTTCTTCATTGGTGTTTTCTGGCGGATTCTACCTGACCTTGCTGCATCATGGCATTTCTGAGTGATGTCTCTCCTTACTTTGGACCACGGTGTGCCCTTGAACTGGTTGCAAACATAACCTGGAAGTCAAACAATGAAAAACGATTAGTATATTCTGAATGCCCGAGCTATCATAATAAATTAATACAGGAAACAAATATGGTTGAGCATACAGATATTCCAGTTCCATGATTATGGCAGTCAAACATTGACCCCTACAAAACTGGCTAAAACAAAACACAATAAATTCAGATCACTCTCATCACTGATCAGACCATTTATGTTCATATAACTAACAGCATAGGGTTCGAGATATACAGATCTACCAAAGAACAAGTAATATTTTTTTCAAATTTATATACGAAGCTGTGCATCTGAAAACCTCTCGATTCTTCGATAACTCCAAGTTATCAGGCCACAGAAACCTGATTCATAGTGAGCAGTTTGATGGTATTCGAGATATGGATCATTAATGATCTTGCATGAGGCTTTCTATGGCCCTGGCCCTATGCATGTGTGATGCAAGTTAAGCTTGCCTAGGAATTATCATTCTCACGGCATGCTGGTAACGAGAACTTTCGTATTGAACAGTTGAATAGTAGGTATCATTAATGATTTACATGATTAAAGATGGCCACCAAGGCTTCTGCCCGATTTGAAAGTCTCTTGATTCATCAATGATGTATCCCAACATTTGTATCGAACAGTTGAAGGGGGGGGGGGATTTGGCTTAATGTCATCCTCAAGTTTTTTTCTCTCATATGGTGACAGTCAGTTTGGTTTGTGGAGGAAGCCGGAGAACCCGGAGAGAACCACCGCCCTTCGGCAAGTGACTGACAAACTTTCACACATGGACCAGCTGGGCTAGCTGGGCGGTCACCGCGGTCGAACAGTTGAATGGTATGGTATCAGCGATATGTATCACTCATGATTTTGCATAAATTTCCTGGTATGTCCTTGCTGTTTTCCAACTTTCTATGGTACAGTTGAATGATATCTGAGCATCTTCGTGTAAGTTAAGACTCCTTGACCAACTAATAAGGAAGATACAGTCCAGACAACAATGCAGCAGTTTACATGTTGTCGCTAAAGACTCATAACTCGGTGGGAGATCATTGAAAGGAGAAGTTAATAGAACCTGGCAGTGTGCATTCACAGCATACTGGTACTCTTCAATGTAAGTTTCAAACTTGTCCTGTCATTAGTAACCAGGATATGGACTGGATAAGCATATATTGAAGGGCCATAACTCTGGGGGAATCGTCATGGGGGGGGGGGGACAGCCGCCAACCTTGGCAATGTGGAACTGATGTGTTCCATGTTCTCCTAACAGATATGAATAATTTACTTCAACTTACACTATGTCGCTCAGCCAGTTCCTGTGACACAAAGCCTGGGAGAGGTGCGTCTACATTGGTCTGGGTTGGGAGAAGTTTGTTGCCATACTGTTTCTCCAGAAAATACAACCTTGTGATTTTTTCCATCATCACTATTCGTGAAGACTGCAGTACCAACAGGGACCTGTTTTACCATACATAGCCACCTTAAAAGACAATAAAAAAGTATTATAAAACATTTCATCAGAAGGCAATATGGATCTGTTACTGGGAACATATTTGAAACAACTTTGAAACTCTTAACCCCTAATGTACAGTAAGTCAAGGGTCTGGCCCTGAAACATGCTCGGTAAATAACAAAAAAAAAATCGGGGGACATCACTTCAGATTTTGTTTTTTTTTCAAAATAAGCTACAAATAACTGGTTTGGCATCCCTTTTTCCACAACTGTTGGGACATCCCACCTCTTAGAAATGAACAGGATATCACAGTTTTTTCTCAGACATGCAGTGATTATAAGATTTCCTCACCTCCAGGTGTAACTTCCTTTCCTTGTAGGAGAGGATAACTGGTATTCACATGAGGTCCACAAGCCAATCTTATCCATTATCCTGTTACCAATTCACACAATGAGTGGGGTCCAGTATTTGCCTGTTCCTATGAATCATTGAAATACAAATACAATTATTTATATTAGATAAAACTCAATCAGGGCAGTATACATTCTGTAGCAAATTATTGTTACTGCATGGACTGGTTAGGGATACTACCAAAATGGGAAACCCCACAGAGTACTCACCATTTTATAGTATTTTTTCAAAGTCAACCTGTTCTCCAAAACGACAGCGTGTTTGGCGCCATCTTTGTTTGCCTCGTTTTGGAACTACCAGGCGAAATTAATCGATAGTTCATAAAATATGAATAATACGCAAGAGGGCAAGATTGAGAGAATAAAATTCAATTCAATTCTATTATCAAATGAGCTCTCCACAGGATTACCTCCCCTTATGCTGCTTTCCGAATATAATATTTTAAAAAAAAATTGATCAATTAGTTGAGCCTCGTGGCCTCGACTTCGACCAGAACATGGCGGTAACAACAACAGCAACAGGTATGAACGTGAGCGAAATATGTTTTTCTATAGAAAACTTATAAACGAGAAAGTTGTATCAACCAGATTTATCATTTATCATCAACAACATATTCCACTTTCCTGCACAATTCATAAGCAATTGTACGTCATAAGTTTTATGGTATATGAGAAAGCATGTCCCCTATTTTAGTAGACATGCTTACCTGTGGTAAAGGCGGACTCGTGTTCTCAACCGGTTAGTAACTAATCAACCAAACAATTGCCCATATATAAAGCCTAGAACAAAACCATTAGCTCCTATACTACCTATATTTCAACTTGATCATACCGTAAAACGTACGTCAAAATCTATACGGTACTTGACAACAACAACGACAGACAAAAGACTAATTTAATCGCGAAATCGCGAAAGACAACCAACATGTAATCTTTCGTTATTCGAGTTAACCAGAAATCAACTGATCACAGATAATGGCATGAAATTTGGAGAACAATACATGGAAAGATATAAATGAACTCACGAAATGAACAGCAGCATGGACTTCCCGCTTTCCTTGTCTTCTTTCACTTCCGGGTCAGATTGCTATAAACGAGAGGCTCTCTACGTGGGTACACAGCTGTACCGTTTGTCAAACGCGGTATGTTAACTTCTGATATAGGGCCATGCTACTGAGGTATAAAGCTCATTTTCATTTCCGAAGTCGGTTAGTCTGAAAGTTCATCATTCCATGATACAAGGACATAACCAAATCCAGGGTTCACGGCCTTCCCCTGAAATATAAAAATATGGTCTTTCAACAGGAGTCTTTAACATCAATATAAAGTTATACATAAATGTATCACATATCCAATCGTATATTGACATTACACAGCTGATCAATTATAATTTGTACATCATTCCCACACACTATTTACCATTATATTAATTTTGAACTGATTATTCACCAGACGTGAAATTTACTGATCAAACGGAAGTATCATCATAAAATTAAACTCCGGATTACTTTTTTTTCACTTAAAACATCAGAAACAAATACTAATGGTTACATGAAAACATCATGCATGAAGAAATCTTCATTGTGGCGTCGTGAAGTCTGGCATGACCATGGGATGGGGGTATTGATTGAAAGAAATGTTGTATTCACTTTGTCCTATCCATCATGAACCGATGCTCACCCCACTTAACCCTCATAATAATAGTCGCTGCGCAGTTACTGCCCCTGTCTATCTACCTCTCCCATGTGACCTTTACACAACCAGTTCCAGGAGAATGATATGGTGCAAACTTCCGGTCATTCAACTTGACCTTGTACTGACCAGTGCACGTCTTTGCGTCCATGCCGTGCTATGCAAAGGTGCTTCATGCTGAAAGATTGATGGTGTCTCATTCGACCTGGAGAAGGTATTGGGTAATTTGAATAATTCCATGCTTGTCAGGATACTCCGTACTACACAGAACATAGCTAAGATTCATAGCGTCTCCCTTCCCTCAACGCTGTGCCGACGACAAATACATTTCCCTGGTGGTAACTCGACCATCTCCATGGCGCACATATTATTACCTTTGCGCCCTATTGCACCTTCATTAACTTGAGAAAATGGGCCGCCATGAATAAAAATACCATAATCGATGTTGTGATCATCATCCCCTGAATACACGGGGTCTATTATGACGGAAATGCCCATCTTCTTGACCCTCGATTTCAGGTGATTTTGAGGCTCCATAGGGATAATTTTAACGTCTGTAATTAATATATGACCGACAAAGGGCCTTTTAGTCTGCAATTTCTGTATTTTTATTCATGGCAGTCCATTTTCTCAAAGTTAATGAAGATCCAATAGGGCGCAAAGGTGATAATAAGTGCGCCATGGAGATGTTCGAGTTACCACCAGGGAAATGTATTTGTCATCGGCATAGCATTGAGTGAAGGGAGACACCCCTTGTTTTGACGCTAGCTCATTTTTCAATACTTCAAACCGGCAACCCTAATTTTAGCGCCAAAAGTGGTCAGTTCATAATTTGAGATATTTATCATTGTTAGGTACTCCAAAACTGGTCTGCGCAGCTCACCTGATATGGTTGAAATGACCAGCGGATTAGCAGTCTCAATGACGTCACCAATGGCCAGCTAAATACTCGCGAAACAGCAAAACCCGATGTATAACTGTGGAGTTGTACTATCGGTAATTCAGAATGCTGAGTCAAGCTGTTTGACCACACAATACTACTTTGATAGTGTTGATAATTACTGGAAGAGATAATGCAAAATTCGTTCCCACAAATGGCCAATTTCTAAAACAATTTTATGAAGTAACGAGAGTAGAACAGTTCATTATTTCCGTTCATCTCGGAAATTCTCGAAGAAGTTGCTTGCATGCCGTCACCCAGCGCGACGTTAGAAGATCAAATCAAAATGGCGGCATGGCTGCTTTAGGTTTTCCGAGACCTGCCGAGCTATTGTTTGATAAACGACAACAAAGCCACGTGGGTGCTGTGATTTCTGTGAAACACTGATTACTCCTGACAAAAGACAAAAAAAATTAAAGTAATCTCCCCTGTTTCTATAGTGAAATCACCAGGTGGCAAAGTTTTTCAAATAACGGAAGTGACCATTGATCAGCTGTAGCAGCTTGGTGAAGTCTGGCTCCCACAAAAAAGACTTTATAATACTACCTGAGATTTAATATTTCTTGACGATGATCTGCTACACCCATTCTTCCTACTGGTGAGATTTTTTTCCATTATCTGCAATTTAACTGTTGGTCCTTGTGAGTGCCTTTATCATTGTAAAAAAATGATCACTTTGGGTTACGATTAATTCACCCTAATTGGGGTGAGGATTCATGACGTCATTCACTCAAATTTGGCGGAATCATCCCTTTTGCCCGGATCAGGTCAATTTCAACATTTCCCCCACCTGCTATCGCTGTAGGGTCAGTGTGACCCCAGTTTCCAACACGAACTTCGTTTTACCAATTTTGGCTCACTGAGTGATAAATCCGTGCAAAGTTGATTTATTTATCGACAAATCACTTACCTATAGTAGAATTATGTCTCCCAAGCACCAGCTATACTCGTAATCTGCTGATTTAGTAGAGTTTCCCGTCGTCTCAAAGTGCCGGCCATGTTACAACTGAATCGAATGACAGCGCCCTCTATAGCCACACAATCACAATGGAGCGAAGGGAGATAACTCCGTTTGCCAGAATTCAGAGCTGGGGTTTCGACTGTGTTGTTTTATTTATCAGAGACCTAATTCAGTAATTTTCAGGTGTCCTCATGTATTTTGTAAAAATGACAATGCATGTGCACTCATAAATGTGTTCCCCAACAATAATTACATATTACTGGATGGCCTGAAAGTATAATGTAACTGAAGCAGCATTTTGACAGGGCACTCCTAAAATGTATGTGGGATTCCTCCTGAATACTCAGGCCATACAACCATTTCAGGCGTTGCAGCCGAAAATTCTGGAGATACTTTCTGAATTAAGTAAAAAAGTGTTCAAAATTCTGTAAATTAGATGGTCTTACACAATATATATATATATAAATAATATACCGAGAAAATCCAGTCAGAATTTACTGGCATGCTCGATGTGTCTGCCAGCGATCGCCGCTCAGCTTATTAGCTTCCGCTCAATCAGAGACAACGATATAGATGTGCAGTCAACCGTGGCTTCATCGAAAGAACTTAATTTCGCTAACGTTCAAACTTTTGTTCTGACGTCATATCTCTTCATTCGTTAACATATATAATTACATAGACTTTCCATGTCAATATTTATCTTTCTGGTGAGGGGTAAATAAATTTCCCATTAGTAATGCAAGTGAATGAAAAAATAATCTTTTTATACCTATTACGTCTGTCGAGCCATTCATTTTCATATGGGTAAAATTGCAAATTATATCAATTTACAGTATAATGAAACTGATATATTACAGAAATTTTGTAGAGGTAAATATATTTTAGGAAACCAATATTTATTTGGATATAGCTGTTTATAAAGGTGATGATCTTGTCTGACCACTCATCTGTCATCACCCTAAAAAGGTGATGAGATTTCATCACGTTTTTAGGGTGATGACCAAGGATGGCCACTCGTCGTTCATCACCCTAAAAGGGTAATGACTGGATCTCATCACCCTTTCATGGTGATGGCCTGGTTTCATCACCTTTTTAGGGTGATGGATTTTGTCACCTTTTCTCATCACCCTATACGGGTCACCCTAAAAGGGTGATGACCAGACCCCATCACCCCAAAAAGGTGTTGGCCCATCACCTTTTTTCTGACTGTGTGGGGTGGCGGATCCGTCTTTTCGACGCTACTGAACTGAAACTGGCCCAAAATCTTGACTGTTTTAAAAAAACAGAGTTCACAGTCTGCCTGCATGATCCCCACATTTATCTCACACTATATGTGCAAATAAAATATCGCCCCACTTCAACCCCACTATCGTCTTAGGCTATGCGTGGAAGAATGCTTGCCCAACAAAATCCCCACGTTTTTCTTAAGCTATGAAAACGACGAGCATTTTGCCCTACATCATCCCCACGCCGGACTTAAACTTTCAGCACAGCCCGGTACATTCCCTACATTGGACTTTGTCTACAAGCGCTGGAAAAAGTCCGCCCCACCTAATCCCTACAAACAACTCAGTCGATTAACTCCGAAATTCATTTTCCCTACACCAACCCCACGTTACACTTTGAATATGTAGCAGATAAAGGTATGCCCTACATCATCCCCACGCGGACTTTGAATTCTCAGAACTGTCGCACATTCACCCGTCATAATCCCCACATCCGCCCTACATAATCCCCATATTTATGCTAAATTTGCATAACCGTGGACAGCTGCCCCACACAAACCCTACGTTATCCCCACGAGGAAAGTTCCAAACCACGCTTCGCCCCACACGAACCCCACGCGCCCACCAATACCCCACACTTTCCCTACGCAATCCCCACGTTTATGTTTGTAAGGGAACGCCAAAATGTACTGTATTTGTATATACATTTGTTTACTACTGACAGATAGCCTCAAATTTGAGATTTTGGGGAAAATCTATATTTTAACGGATGTTTGGAGATGGTCTCCATGTGACACCACATATTAAGGATGTCATAATAAATATTGGTATCCGAAAGTTTGGCAGTGACTTTCGTTGCACAATTGATCTCAAAATATGAGAATGAATGTGAATTGAACCTTCGTAGAAGCTTTAAACCTGTGTGCCAAGTTTCTTTAGCGACTAGGACGTAGTTGTATTTTTGGAAACGCCATGCCACAGCTTATGATCAGATTCAGGTTTCGTTCATTAATAGAATAGCAGTATTGTATTCTGAATATAATGCGATCTAAAAGTTATTGTTTTTACAAAAGCGAAAAGTGATGCCATTAGCAGTAGCCCTATCTCATTCAATGGCATATTTCTTCGTAATTTTGAAACGGTCCCGGAGGTTATCACATTAGTAATTTCAAATTCCGTTGATTAATACATTCAGGAACGTATTTGGATCAAAACTAAATCCCAACATTGGCGATTGAGCGATAACATTCGCAGTTATTCTCATTAACTCAACCTGACCCCCTAATTGTCGAATGTCATTCATTCACACAGTCGAATAATTTGTCACCATTCCTTGATAAATTCAGCAGCTACGTCTTCAAGATTTATTGAAATCAAAAACCGATAGATAAGCAGCAGGATATCGGCAGTTTCGATGAGATTGAGTCAAAATTATTACTGACGGAAAACTTCAAATTTGATATTTTGGGAAAAATCTATATTTTAACCGATGTTTGGAGATCGTCATCATGTGTCATCACACATTGATAACGTCATCATACATATTAGTATTCGGCGGTTTCTCAACCAATGCTGAGCAAATCGACACATATCGTTAAAAGCTGGAATAAAATTGAGTAAATTTATAGCTGTTTCAATACCTATACCTCTTTCCGAGGAATAGAAATTTGTGCTTCAGGGGGTTCCGTTCAACTGGATTTGTTGAGTACACGGCACCATATTTCACCGACAGGACTCCTGTTAAAGTATGAACGATAGGCTTTCAAACGGTACCGGTATATGGTGTTGCTGTTTGTAGGTGGGGGAGGGGGTGAATTAAAAATCCTAAAATAAGGTCTTTTCGGCTCAATGCCGCTCGTCTAATACGGATGTGGCGGCCCTTCCCATACGGAATTCGCGGTCCTTCCCCTGCGGGTTTCTCTACCCACTTAACATAATGCTTAGTTAATATTCCAGTGTACATCTATGTTTTTAACTCCTTCAGTAGCGTATCGTATCGATAAGTCTTTTTTAACATGAGTTGCGCCGGCCGAAGCTAAATAAAATAGTTCCCTCGCTGACAAACCGGACAAAGTGTTTACTGCTCGAAGGGGCTTTGGATGGCCATTCCATTAGTAAAGTATTCTTGCCAGTGTAGACAATATGTAGGAAATAGTGTGGGGCCATTTGTCGCAAAATATGCCCGAGTAGTTTTGGCGTGTAAATTGTTGGCACCATGTGAATTCTTATTTGTTATGATGTTGTGAAATAGAAAAACTTTGGTGCCAGGTTTTCTTTGAGCATTTAATGTGATTTTGAGCTTAACCAATTCCGGTATGCAAATTGAGAGATGGTATTTCGGCAACCGTTCATATTTTTGTTATCCCTGGGGCTAGAGGGCTGAAACTTTGTATACTATATATTGGAATCAAGCTCTATCAGAAAATGTAAAATCTATAGTAAAGATGGCCGTCTATTTGACGTCACAGTGACGTCATTTTCCCGGAAGTCAGTTTTCGGACTATTTTCGGTCCTGTTTTTCTAAATTTTTTTTATGTTTCGAACTTTAATCTCGCAAAATTAATAAATATCATAAATAATTAATTAGTTTTGGCAAACTAAATTACTTCTTTATTTTTTGGCCAAAAATTAACCGAAATAGCCAAATACCTGCCTTCCATTGCCAACTTTGTGTACTATACACTATACAAATACTGTACCCTCAAAATGGCCTAAAATTCATTAAGTTTCCGTTCTCTGTATTCCTTTTTTGTCCCATTTGTATGATTAAAGGTTTGGGATGGAAACCGAGGGGGGGGGGGGGCACCAGCAGCCCAGACATTTTCGAAATAGTAAGACAAGAAAATCATCAATCTGAAATGCTGTTTACCTCTACCAAGCAGGTTTATGAAAGATGGAGAAAAGAAAACCAACAGATTTTAGACTATGGTTGAAATGTCAAACGGGTGGTGATTTAGTGAAGAAACCCGAGGCTGCTTCATACGAGCGTTTTTACATCTCTGCCCGATTGGGATCAGGGGTATTGCTGTCACCTTATCTGTCCGTCTGTCCAGGCATCCGTCCGTCCGTCCTCCTTTCATTAGGACTCCATATATTTTGAACTACTGAAGTCAGGTCGACGACACTTCTGTCCAATATAGCATGTAATATGTAGATGTGCCTTTTGTATGTTTCATTGGTCTGGTCATCATCTGTCCGTCCCCTTTTCTGTCCATCTGTATCATGGTTTAATTCCAACCTTATCTATTATGAGCCTTCTTATAGTAAGTTTCTAAAATCCAGTGGTGGTCAAATCACTTAGATAATAATTTTCCTGTATTCAACAATCTTTTCTTTCCATTTTACTTCCAAAATATTCATGGAATGTTTACCCTGATCTAAATAAATCTACGTATTACATCAAAACACGTTTCTGTAAGAAGGTGTGGACCGGGGAGATAACCACATGGAGAATTGAGCTGTAATGTGCTGGGAAATGTAGTGCAAGTTTACAAAATAGTTTAAATCTCCACAACGCTTTCTGTTCATGAATGGCTATATCTTCTGAATAAGTGTATGAAATAACTTTAAGATGTATCAGGTGTGCATGAAATGAATCTATTCAACTTGATAACAAAAATAGATTGTAATTTATCAACAACAAAATGTGTCCTCTCCCGTAGTTAAGTGGAAGCTATCCCATGAGAAAATCTGAACAATATGCGAACAGCTCAGCATCCCTTTTGGAATCTGCACAAAAGCCCCAGCGTACACAAACTCCTCGGACAACCATTCGACATTTAGTTTCAGGCCAGACCAATAACGTCAGAATTTTTCTTCACAACTATGTAAATACTTTTTTATACCCCCAGTACGTAGTAGGGGGTATACTGGATCCAGCTTGTCCGTTCTTGTGTCCATCCATCCATCTCTTCGTCCAGCTGAAATTCATTTTTCGGGCAATAACTTGAGAACCACCCATTGGAAATCTTCTCAAATTTGGTATGCATTTACCATGCCATGATTAGTCGCCTGGGGTTGCGTTTCACCCACATGTGCCAACGGGTGGCACCATCTGGTTGCCAAAATCTTAACTTGATTTCCGAGCAATCACTTGAGAAGCGCTCATCGATTTCTTCTCAAATTTGGTATGTATATATCATGCCATGAACTGTGGCTTGGGATAATGTTCCGCCCACTTACACACAGGGGGTGGCCCCACGTGGTGGCAATATCTGAAATTCGTTTCCGGGCAATAGCTAGAGAAATGGTCATGGGATTCTTCTGGAATTTAGTATGCATATACTATGCTAAGTCGCTTGGGATTGCGTTTCGCCCACCTGCACCTACAGGTGCCACAACCTGGTGGCAAATCAAGTTTGGTTTCCAGGCAATAACTTGAGAACCACTCATCGGATTCTTCTCAAATTTGGCATGCATATATCATACCTTGATATGTCACTTGAGATTGCGTTTCGCCTACTTGCGCCTAGAGGTAGTACTACCTGGTGACAAAATCTAAAATAAATTTCCAGGCAATAACTTGAGAAACACTCATCGGATAATTTAATATGCATAACCATGTCTAGAGATGTCGATTGTGATTGCGTTGTGTCGACTTGCGCCTACGGACAGCGCCATCTGGTGGCAAAATCCAGGCAATAACTTGAGAACTGCTCAAATTTGGTATGCATATACCATGCCTTGAGTTGCCGCTTGTGAATGTGTTTCGCCGTCTTGTGGTAAAATCTTAATTTGTTTTCCGGTCAATTACTTCAGAACCTTATTACTTCAGAACCCCTCATCAGATTCTTCTAAAATTTGCTATGTGGGTGCACTGGGATGTCGCTTGCGATTGTGTTTCGTGCACTTGTGTCTATAGGTGGCACCAGTTCATTTCTGGGCCTTCACAAAGAGTTCACTAGATGTGCAGGAGATGTTCTACCGTACCATATGTATACAGTGTGAAAATTGGATGCCCAGTGGTGAAGCTTTGTTACCTACATAGTCGGAAGGATTTCGATATAATGTCAAACCCTGTTTGATTTTGTGCCCTTTGATGTGCTTAATGGTTTGTTGGTGTATAATGTCTTTTCCTTTATATGTGTTGTTCGGTACCCTTTGTTGTGCTTATCCTTTGGCTTTGTTGGCTACCGGAATGCACTCCAAAGCGACACACGCGCGAAACATGATTACGGGGGTATCATGCAAGCATGCTTGCAAACAACAAATAATCCCACCATTCGCCTGCCAGCTATACTTCATAAGTCAAACAGCAACAGTTGTTCCCAACCTAGCGATTTGGACACCTTCCCACAAGAATACCAAGGTTGATTAAAATTGTTTTGTAGCTTCACAGGCACTGTCTCGTTTTTTCCCCACCTCGTCAACCCTAAGAAAATTCTTCTTTTTTTACAATTTTTTTTTACATTTCTTTCAAAGTTTTGCCAAAAAGTATGTGCTTGAGCATTGAGTTGTTTGATGTTTTGTGCAGAAATAGTACTGATGAGCTTGGCTGATTCTTCACGTACGGCAACTCGAAGAACATTGTTGGTTTCATGCCAATTGTATTCAACTACTGCTGTATTCAGTTTGCCAGAAAAGATGCATTTATTTGGGTCTGGACAAAAGAAGTTAAAAAGATGAAAAGCCTCCCTCCCTCATTTTTTTTCAAAAAAAAATGTGCCTGTGAAGCTAGATATTTTATTCAGCCCATGGTTCAATCAGTGGTTCATACAAAAGCGTATACAAATGCAATAACGTCTTGGTGTTGACTGTTTGGGGGCTGAGGGGTTGTAGCACATCTCGTGCTTCATGTTTGAAATGTGTCTTTACTCGTGCTGAATATAAAATATTCGTTATACACGAACTTTGGTGTAATTCAGTCAATAAATACATGTAGTTTAAGGGAATAATTGAAACCTAGTGGAGGGCAGGAATTAACTAATTATATATGTAGGCCTAAAACAAAATAATTGTATGGATATTGTTTAAATGTGCAAAAAAAGTTGGGGCAAGGAAAAAAACTATAGTTTCAGGTACACTCCCCAGGAACGCTATTTTGAATTTACCCACAATGCCCTCCTTCTAACAATATGTAAACAGACTGAAAATGATCGCATTATAATAAGGAAGATATTCAGAAATTTTGGAGTCGTCAAATCGGTTAGCTCTGAAGATATAGGTAAAATTCTACCTTGAGCTTATTCTACAACCAAAGCCCACCCAGGCCAAAAAGAGATAGCAAAAATTTCCCGGAAGCCAATGAAAGAAAACCTGGCACCAATGATTTCTGCAATTCGCAAGGTCCAACGTATCAGAAAATGTAAAGTTACAACAATTTATAAACCAAAACTACTCGGCGACAATTGGCCCCACACTAAAAAGAAGAAAAGTTTAACACAAGATCAACACGACGTTGTGCGAGAATAGCGAGTAGCGAAAATTGCTGCGTTCTGTTCAGGTACGTTAGGCTTTTTCAGCTGTATTTTTCCGCCGCCAATCAATACAGTCTCGTAAAATTTAAAAGTAGTCGGAGAGAAGATACCACGTTTCAATTTATATAATATTCTCCAGGAAAACTGAAAGAGCCGAACGTAAAATTTGCTCTAAACTGTGTCATTTTGATCGCTACCTTCGCCGAGGAGCTGTCCCCACGCGCAGAATGTACCTTGTAATGGAAAATTGTTAAAGGAGAGCATATGATAATATCGCCTGATGAAAGTAATGCACTCCCTTTGAAGAAAGTTCTCCACGGCATAATATAAGGTTTATAACTTTTTTTTTTCAATTTTCTGCCGAGAAATCGTCTCTCAGATACGAACTGATTTCGTTCCGATTCCGAAATTTTACTCCACTTTTTCATCGAACCTGTACAGGCGCATCAACGTTTTTTCACGTTTCATGGCGGTGCTGGCTTTTCCAGGTAAGTGTGTGTACAGTAATTGTAAAAATACTATTTTATGACTAACAACATGCGGCATTGATAATGAAGTGTATTGATTACTATTGTAGTCAACATTTAATTGAAAATGACGGTGTGCTGTCGTCTTAGTTTAGCGATAATGTTGTCTTTAGTGCAAATTCGAGTCTTCTTCGGTTTGTCGGTAAAATAATTTGTTTATCAGAGTGGCACTTGTATTATATGAATGGAAATGTCCGATGAATGGATTATGATGTTCAGTAACTGTTGTTTTACCTCGATTACAAGCATTGTTGTTTGGAAACTGTTGGACTAGTTCAAGTTAACGTCGAAAACCGGGCACCTGCCCACCCATCACCAGGCTGCTTTACAGTAAGTCATATGAAGTGTAATTTAGTGCTCACAGGTGGACAGCCTACAAAAAAAGTAGTCCTTTATTGTGCTATAGAATTGGTTGATAAGCATGAGTGAACTTGTTCTGTCACTTGTCAACATGGGTGAACTTTTTGTGTTCATGTCCTAATAAAGGAAAAAAACATGGATAGATATTAGTTGTTTTTATTTTACTAGAGCAATGTTCTTGAGATCACTCGGGTAGTTTTCAAATGTGCTGACATATGTTGAGCAATGATGTGCTAGCTTGATAAGCAATAAATAACGAGTTTTAGAATACACTATACTACATGTTACTTTCTTCTCAGTTTTATCCATGGATGATCAATCAGATGATGATAGCTGTAGCAGTGATGGTAAATGTATGTCCTCTGACGAGGAGGACATGGTGGACAACCTTTTGAATGGGGGAGGAGGAGGAGAGTGGGAGTGACTAGGAATATCAACCATCAGACGAAAAGTATGTTGTATTTCAGTGTGATTTAGGATATGTGACTGCAACTGACTGAAAGTCACAATGATAAAGCTGTGGCAATCTGTCAAATTTTACCCCATACAGTATTTAGCAGTGTTTAGATAGTTTATTCTATAGCGTATACATGTACAATACTTGGCACATCTGTCACTATTGATGTTTTTTATGTTACTAATATAAACAGACTGTGTAAACATCTCAACCAGGATGTTGTCAGTGTACATGTAATACTAGTGTTCATATGATGATGAATTGAATCTATATTACAAAAAACTTGTTTTCTTTCCATCTGTACACAGAGCATATAGTCAAAGTTTACAGATTATCTGTCCCAGGATCCGGTGGTTAAGAATGTTTTCTCCTGGCAGGATAGATCAGTACCCGATAAAAGTGCACCAAAGCCCATGCAGCCATTTCAGCCAGCTTGGGGCCAGGAATCCACCTTGGTAGAATAACCAGATACCGTAGAATATTTATCATATCCAACCAAATTGGAATGAAGAGGATACATGTATTAAACAGGTTAACGTAGGAGTTAAAAGGAATAAGGCCCTACCCGTGTGGTTTCCGGATGTGAAAAAGAATAGGAACCAAATGTCGTGATATGACTGAAATAATGTTGAAAGCGACGTTAAATCATATTCACCCACTCCTGTGCTTCAAATAGTTCTCTCCTTTCTAAGAAATCACTAGATCTGAATTGGTTAACAATGTGACTTGTCACTAATTTCTGAAACTTGTTGTTGGAATGATACTGACATACACACCAGACTGAAGTTATATGATTTACTACATGTGGTTCAGGTTGTAGGGAAATGCTAATTTGATCATGTTGATATCTTAACAAAATAGGGACTGAGAGAGAATTTATATGATTGTTTATCTAGCTTGAATTGTTTCTCTTCTTTCTTGATAGACTCAAGCTATTTTTGGGCCTTTAGGACTGGGAGCCATATGCTAAGCAAGCCCATAGACTTCCTTAAACTTTTCCTGACAGCTGAGTTCATCATCATGATATGTATGGCAACGAATGGCTATGCTGAGATGACTTGCCCAGGGACACTGTATGACTTATGCTTCAGGACCTGGTGGTACTTGAATACGAGTGAAGAAATGTACAGGTGACTAAAATAAATCGTACAAGTAATGCCAGTATAACAGAATATGGATTGTCTGGATATATAGTCACCTTCTTTTTACATGTAATAATAGCAATCTTCGAGCTGTCTATAACGTACATGTATGCAGCTTGATAGGTGATAAATGCCTCAATTTCTCCCATTCATGCACATAACTTTTGCTTAGATTATTTATATGCAGCTTCAGCATAATAACAAGATGGTTTCGTCGGAAATGTATCTATTGTGTTCTAAATGGGAAGTCAATACTATAAGTTCTATTAAACATGTCCTGAAGACTATGTGCGAGAACATCTCCATCTCCACAAGCCTCAGATCTTGATTTTTATGGATTTTAAGAAAGCACTCAGAACATGGAGAAAGTAGTCATGTGTTCGCTTGTTAATGATATGCAAGGCCAACTAGTTTCATTTTTCAGATCGGATATATTTTTCTTCGAGAATTACTGTCCATATCAGTGCAGAAGTTTCAGTTTACCGTTGAATGTTTAAGAAATTTCAATTTTCTGCCATTTCAGGTGACAAACTAACCAAGATTACCCCCTTCGTTGATCATTTGAATAACCTGTCGAAGGAATTCTATCAATCCTAGGTGGTCACTATCTGTTGACGAACGAATGCTGCCTCCAAAACATCATTTCTCTGGCATCAGGCAGTTTGTCAAGGACATGCCCACACGATTTGGCCTGAAGTTATGGGTTCTTGCATGTTCCTGTACTGCATATACATGGAACTGCTTCGTTTCTTTGGGTAAGAAACGTACCACCCCCACAACAGAACAGCTGGACTGGCACACTAAATAGTAACTAGGCTTTGCATTCAATTATTTCACCAGGGCTATCATTTATTTCTAGACAATTTCTGTTTCACCAGGGCTATCATTTATTTGTGTGCAATTTCTATACCACCATAAAGCTGATGAAAGCACGTTTGATAAGAAAAATCTACCGGACAGGTACAGTGAAATCGAAGAGTACAGCCATGCCAGATAAATTCAAGGATTGGAAAAAGTGGGACAAGCAGCAGTACGTGGAGATTTCCGCTGGCTGCGCAGGGATGACTTTGCGGTGGTGTAATGAGAGGACACAAAGGTAGTCTCATCCATATCTGCGGTGCATGAGGGGTCAGCTACCACACTGTGAGAGAGCCCTTCAGGGTAGAACTGGGTGGAAAAAGAAGCGTGTCCTGCAACCAACCCACATCCATGATTACAAACAAGGAATGGGTGGAGTTGACCTCAGTAATCAGATGTCGCCCCAGTATGCTTCTCACATAAGGTCACAATATCACTGGTGGAAGGTCCTCTTCTTTCATTGTTTACATGTATGTGTTGTTAATTCTTTCATAATTTTCACAGAGTTTATTAAGAATTATCCCCAGCAGTTTAACCTTCCTGCCACATACGGACAGCTGGAGTATAGGGAGTCATTGATCGTGTCTCTTCTTGGGCTGCTGGACAGTGAGGATACAGATGGCATAAAATGCCTCCCTAATTTCCTGTCTAAGAAGAGTGATTGCTCCTAGTGTAATGGTAAGGCAAGTTTGCTGGGTGAACCCCTGCCAAGCAGAAAAACTAGTGTATTTTGTCCTGCTTGTGAGATACCACTGTGTTTCTCAAGTTCCAGGAACTGTTTTTAGGACTGGCACTCTCCTGCTTGTCAGGGAGTGGGAGATCATGTCCGTGCCAAAGAACAAGAACGGAAACTGTTTGGAATTTGATGATGTTGATGGAATAGGGGATGTGACTGGGCCATCTTCCATAATTCTGATTTCTCTGTTGTGTATTCTGTAGTGATCAAACAGGCTTTGATATTCTACAAAACTACATGCAATTAATTGATATTGTAAAATAATTACACAGATACACTAATTGAAGCTCTCGCTGTTGTCATATGAGCACACATTTCCTTCGACATAATCGCGGCATCTCTTCTCTCTAGAGATTGCTTCCATGGAATATTGTGTTAAGACTAGAATTTTGATATCATGCAGCTTGTATGCATATTGTATTCGTAATAGACCAAAATGGGAGCTGGGCAGTGTTATGCATATGTCCCCTGTTCATCGAAGGAGAGAGAGATAGATAATTAAAGTTTAATGTCGCGTTCAGCAATAATTCAGCTATATAGCGACAATCAAACAAAATTATAAGTATTCAAGTTAATAACTCAGTAAACTAATGCATTAAAAACATGAAAATACATCAAAATTTATACAACAAACCGATCTCTCTCAAACAATCTAAAATACAATCTTCTTTTACTCGACTAAAACGATCGTTTAAAGTAGCTGCTCGATAAAAGTTATCTCTTACAATCTTAAAATCTATACAGTCGATAAGAATATATTTCACCGTGAGATCTTCGTGGCATGGAATACACCTTGTGACTAATCGTGTACGTCCGATTCTACATCGTCTAATCATGGCTTGCTCGAAACGTTTCTGGCTGTTCAGATGAGTATTGCCTACAGTTTTTTACCTCTCAGCCCATATTGTTGTCACCCGTGTGTCCGTCCATCTGTCCGTTTTCTTTTCTCCGGGATCTCATATCTTGAGAACTACTGAAGGCAGGTCGACGAAACTTCTGCCCAATATAGAATGTAGTCTGTAGGGGTGTACCTTTTGTATGTATCGTTGGTCAGGTCCTCGTCTATCTGTCTGTCCGTCCACTTTTCTGCCCATCTGTATCATGGTTTAATTCCAACATTATGTATTATATACATAATCATTTCTCTCTATTCAGAAAGGCTTTCTTTCCATTCTACTTCCAAAATATTCATGGAATGTTACAAGCGTTCTACCTGATCTCATAAATCTACATATTACATGCACCAAAACAATTCTGCAGGTGGACAGGGGACATAACCATGTAAAGAAAAGAGTTGTATACTGTACTGGAAAATATACATGTAGTGCAAGTTTAAATCTACAATTTAAATCTCCACAACTGTTTCTGCTTGTCAGTTACCATTTACCAATTATTCAGTTAGCTTTAATTTTGCTTCAGTGGTAATTTGTGATACTTCCACATCTTGGAAACACTTATAAATAGCATTTTGTATCCATTGTACTATCAGCAGTGAAACTTATAGGTCTACGTTTATAGTATACAGAGACTTTATTTTTCAATGATACACTGAATAAAACCAATGTATACTTGCTATATCTTCTGAATAAATGTATGAAATTTCAAGATATATTAATGTGCCTACGCCTCCGATAGATGATACCTATTCTATGAAAATGATGAGCAATATGAGAAAAATACAGCATTCTCTTTGGGATTAGCACAAATTAGTCTCAGGCCAGGACAATACGATCAAAACTTTAACAATTTACCAATGTACATGTATACATGCATAGTAGGGGGGGGGGGTTTAGTGTATACCCCCATGTATAGTAGGGGGGTTTACCGGATTTCCACTGTCCATCCGTCCGTTGTTTGAGCTTGAGCACCTTTCAGTGGATTCTTCTCAAATTTGGTGTGCATATCCCATGCCATGAGGTGTCGCCTGGGATTGCGTTTTGACCACTTTCGCAAATAGGTGGCCCCACCTGGTGGGTAAACCCTACATGTATATGCATTTCCGTGCAATAACTTGACAACCTTTCATCAGAGTTTGAAATTTGGTATGTATACATACGATGCCACGAGATGTTGCTTGGGCTGGACTGTTAAGGGGCTCAGGGGCTCTGGTGCCTCATGTTTGAACTCGTGAAGTTTGTTATTTATCCATAGCATCCCACAAAGTATGAAACAACTTTCTCACATAAGCACAGATAGATGGTCGGAATTCATTGTATGGGATTCCAACAGGATCAACCTCATTATCTATGGCTGCCGTATATCAGCTTTCATATTACCGTTGAGGACAACGTGACTAGGTACTCAACAAAAACACAATATCAATCTGATGATCAAATTTACAGTCATATGATTGTAGTATATTGAAGATGGTGGGATGAGTTGAATTTCCACTTTCAATCGATTGAAGGCATGACAGATAATCTGAGAATATGACATATTTCTTCCTTTCAGTGGATCCAATATCTTCTAAAGCCGACAATAGAGCTTTTGCTTCTGCAGTGAATATCGACCTTTTACCTGGTGGTCGATAGGTTTTAGTTTTGGAACTAAAGATACTACTCTCTCACCATCTTTAGAACCATCTGTATAAATAGGCTGATGCGATCTGTATTTCTCTCTTATTAGAACAAATTCTTGTGTATACACGAGCTGGATCGTTTCTGCTTTTTTTATATTTTGCCAATGTAATATCTACTTCTGGTTTGATTAAGTGTCATGGTAGAGTTAGCAAGAGCTTGTTGGGTAAAATTTGACTAATCTTAATACCAGCTGCTACAATGTCGTTTCATACGAATTCCAAGAGGTGGAATAATGGAGGGTTTCTTTAAATAGAGGTCAACGTACTGAGGTTTGGAAACACAGTGATATGCAGGATTTGAGTGATTTGGACGCAATTTTGTGGTATATTGCAGTGATAGTTTAATTCTTCGACGATCTAAAGGAATTTCATCTACTACGACATGTAAGCTTTCCTTATGGGATGTTCTGAAGCAAAGTCTTAGTCCTTGATGGAGAATAGGATCTAACTTTGCCAAATTTGACTTGCGTGCACCGTTGTAAACAATAGAACCATACACTTTAGAACGAACAAGTGATCGATATAAATGGAGAAGCGTTTGCTGATCTCCTCTCCACTTATAGCTGGCAAATACCTTCAACAAATCAAGCGCTTTTGTGCACTTGGTTTTCGAGCAATTTATATGCGATTTGAACGTTAGTCGGTGGTCAAGCAACATTCCTAAGAATTTGACCGTTTTTACTACTTTGATCTGAGTTCCATCTAATGTAAGCACTGGATCTTTGTGCTGGAAATTTTTTCTGCAAAAGTGCATAGCTCTGGAGAATTTGAAGCCATTTCCTAGACACCATTTCTGAATTCTATTTAGACAAAGTTGTAATATTCTCTCAATAATGTGTATATTTTTTTCACTATACGATATGTTGAAATCGTCTAGAAAGAGTGAACCATCAATTGATTTATTCAAAACTGCAGCTAGGCTGTTGATCTTGATACTAAACAGAGTACTTGGCAAAATACTGCCGTGTGAGACACCTTGATTCTGATCGAAATGATCAGACATGGTTGTACCCAACCGAACTTGGAATTGTCTATCATTCAAAACGTTGGATATAAAAACCGGTAAACGGCCCTTTAATCCCATATGATGAAGATCTTTTAGAATATCGTATTTCCAAGTGTATCATAGGCCTTTTCTAAATCCAAAAAATAGAAACCACATCTTCATTCTTGCAGAAAGTATTCTTGACAAAGGAATCTAATCTGACTAAATGATCAATGGTAATTCGATTTTTTTACGGAAACCAGCTTGAATAAATAAATATGTTTGTCTTTCTATTACTGCCTAGAACTTATTTGAGCATGATAAATCGCCTATTACTGTTCTTTGGGCTACTTGTAAAAAGGTGTTGTGCATAGATCAAAGGCATGTCTTCATAAATAGCAACATGCCTTTGAAATCAACATTGGTGATACTTGTTCTCAGAGCATGTGACCAAAAGTGTAAGACAATTCATTCTTCCGATGGCACATTTAACATTCGGTGAACCAAGTCTCAGTGTATCTATTATCATGCAAATATGGTACAATCCTTGACAGGACAATTCTTTAGCAACCTAAAGTTGCATCATTTCTCCTGGATTCCACAGCACCCCCCAACACGTTTTTCCTGGATTTAGGGTATGGCCATTTGTCATGTGAAATCCCAAGCTAGTTTCAGAAACGGCTGGTGCAGTTCACAATGGGAGCGATATGCAAGTGGTGGGAAAAATTGGCAACGTCTGGTGACTAAAAAGCAACCATATGCCTCTACGAGAAAGTATTCGTCGACAACTAACATTCAGACCCGAGAATACGGTGGATTCTAGAATGTAGCCTTAGTATCTCCGCCGCGCTTTTATTGCAGATGTTCATGTGGAGACTATGATGTATCCACATGGCCCCTAGCACCGGCTTAAGCGGAATTAGATACGCTAGCTCGGGAGCTGTGATGCTTAATGAACCCAACAAGGGTGCTTCAATTTGGGAGTAAACAGCTCCTAGTACATATACAAAAAGAAGCTGGTCATTGTTCTAGTCCAGAGGAGAAGTTTGACATTCTTTGATGAGCTATTCGTTGCTCCTCATTCACCAGACTAACTGTAGATATTAGTAAGTTTAGCCTAACAATTCATGAAGGCTGCTTAAACTGTAATTAATAATGTCATGTATTGCCAGAGGTGTAACATATACCAGGTAGTTATCCAGGGCTTCAAATGTGCTCATACTTCAATGAAATATACTTGAAATTCGACTCTTGGTATACAATCTTTGACCCCTTCAGGATAACAGTGAAATGGTCCTCCAGTATAATAGGGAATCCAATGGTATGAATGTGAAGAGGTGTTGTCAGTTATGTTCAAGCAATGCTAATGGTGTAACTGATATGCCAGTGATATTGAATAAATATTCATCATATTGTGTCCGATATGTTGGAATACAATGATTTTTTTCAGTGGTAAGTAATTTGACCGTAAACACACCTACAGCCTCCCGGAGCTTTGCCTGATTCACGATATTAGGATCGTAAAACTGGAACATTGTATCGGCATATTATCTTATGTTGTATATGTTCCTGGAATCTCGCTGTCTACTTGGTAATAAAGCTGTATGTAAAACCGCCAAACACCTTTTAGGTGTGTATTCTGGTTCATCCCATATTTCTGGAATCTCATCGTCTCTTAGTACTAAATCAGTATCAGACCTCTACGGTCTCCGAAAGAGTGTACAATCGTACACGAAGCGAAATGATATACGCTACTGTATATCTGAGATATCTATGATATCTGGCATTTATAATGCCCAGCGGATGATTGTCTGCTAAGGCGAAAGCCGACTGTCGTAATATCGACAAATTTGACATGTACACAGTACAGGGCAATAGCCCGTCAAATTAATAACAAAGCTACAAGAAGTAACTGAAATATATGAAATATATTCAGTACTTACACAGATTGTCAGCACACCAGATAGCATGTTTGGAAACCCACTATTACGGGTTTACTGAGAATAAATTCAGAAACAGACATACTGAGGGATACCCGCATAGCGGAACGATTCTCCTATTACAATGAAGTAAACTATGCTAAGCACAAGTTACTTCTTGGAGAATGATGGCTAGTAATTCCTATATGGGAATTGACTGGACTTTTGTGGTGTATATAAACATATGCCATCAGTAAAATACTGAGATCTGATCATGTTGATGACATGTTATGATATGCGTTGAGACTCCCTGACGAGGGTTAATCGCTAATTCGTATATTATGAATTAAAAAAACAACCCGAAACTCTGTTTCTGTAAATATATTTCTACAGAATTTACCCACAGTTTGAGAACTAAGGGCAGGTGTCGGAGTCTGAGCTACAACCATTAATGTACAGGTGTGGCTTACCGGATAGTTTAAATTATTATTGAGTCTGAGCTACAACCATTAATGTACAGGTGTGGCTTACCGGATAGTTTAAATTATTATAGGGTTGATCTGTCTCCAGCAACGGTTATGTTAACCACGTACACTCCTAAAAGGAGTTTGGTGTTAGATACTGATTTAGTACTAAGAGACGATGAGATTCCAGAAATATGGGATGAACCAGAATACACACCTAAAAGGTGTTTGGCGGTTTTACATACAGCTTTATTACCAAGTAGACAGCGAGATTCCAGGAATATATACAACATAAGATAATATGCCGATACAATGTTCCAGTTTTATGATCCTAATATCGTGAATCAGGCAAAGCTCCGGGAGGCTGTAGGTGTGTTTACGGTCAAATTACTTACCACTACCATTACGTACCATTACGTAGTTTTTATAGTATGAATGAGCTCGGTTATAATTAGTTATTATCTCTCTTGCCTATCGATACCATCTTTGCAGTAAATGTAATTTTTAGTCGTTTTTCGTCAGTATTTTTTTTCTCATTTTTATTAAGATTTCAAAGTGTATTTCGACTAACATTATGACACCATGTACTTGTACATATGCTAAATTATGTCTCCTTCTTCCAGTCGTGCTTAGTTGAGCAATACGGATGATCAAGAATGATCTAAAAGCTAATGGATAATTTTACAAAATGAAACATTGCTTTGAAAAATCGTAGAAGGGGAACAGCGATAGCGAAATAAGAGATTTTATAAAAAACGACTTCGAAATTTATTTGGGTAAAAATGATTATTGACGCGGAAATCCTTTGATGGAAGACGGCTGATTATTGAATAACAAGCATCTAGTCCGTCATTCATAATTCAGCTGTCGCCCATTAAAGAATATCCGCGTTCATAATCCAACTACCTTTTCATATTCCAAATAACAGCATTAGCACCAAATTCAAAAAGACAATCTTAGTATAAATAAACATAGGCTAATTTGCTGCGAAAGAGAAGCGGTCTACAGTTTTCAATGATGCCGGCAAGACATCATCATACTCGAAAAAATCAAATCCGTATCGCTGATCAGTATTCTTAATCTATATGGTATTCGTTGTAAAGTCGTCATCTCCAAAATGATGTATCGCAGTCGCGCTTTGATTGTGCCTGTTCATATGAACACCATGGGGATCTTGAAGTACATTGGTTTATAGTTCCTCTAGCCCCGGTTTAAGCGGAATTAGACACAAGTTACGAAACGTAACGCCATAGATCTTGCACGCTACGCTCGTATTTTGTTATCAGTACGCGATATGCATCGCCAAATTTGAGAAACTTAGAGTGGAGACGCTTGGTGGAATAGCCCTGTTTTATAAGTTTCTGCAATAATGTTTTGGGACGTTGATTAAAATCGTCACATTTAACGCAGGATCTAGCAAATGCTACTAGGCGACATATGTATACGCAATATGCAGGTCCCCGTGAAATATTACTGTCCAGAAATGGATAGTTTACGATGCCGAAATTGTAGTCATCTCTTTTGTCATAAAATCGACGAGAGAAAAGGCCTGCTTCATTTTTATAGAGATATAGGTTTAATATGATGTGCCGGTAATGGGCTGTTTGGAATTTCTACTATAAAACGTACAGGTGAAAAAAATTGTGGCTTGTATGTCGGAGCAGCGAACCATGCGCTCTGTTTGTCATATTTAGAAGTGATGATGTTTCTTAGACGTTTATTGTTTACATTTGTTTTATTTTCAAAAAATTGTCCATACAAATTTCAGATACTGAAGGGCACTGTGGGATTAAAAACTGGTCTAAAAATTGTTAAAAATAGAATATTACTGCCTAATGGAGTCAATTAAAATTGTGAGTTTTAACTGTCAAGGTATTAATGGCAACCAAAAAAGGTGTGATGTATTTCATTATTTGCAAGATAAGGATTTTTCAATATGCTGTCTACAGGATGTACATTTTCCAGAAAGTTTAGTGAAGGTTGTAGAAAATGAGTGGGGGTATAAATGTTTTATTAGCCCTGGTACAAGTAACTCTCGTGGGGTTGCTATACTATTTAACAACAATTTTGAAGTTAAGATAGAAAAGGAGAAAAAGGACACTTCTGGCAATATATTAGCCTTATCATTAGTCATAAACGGAAACAATATTACCTTAGTCAACCTTTATGGACCAAACAATGATTCCCCAACTTTTTATAATGAGGAAGTAAAGCTGCTTATTGAGTATTTTGATAATCCTTTCCTCATAATGTGCGGAGATTGGAATTTGGTCCAAAATCCTAGTCTTGACTATTATAATTATTGTCATGTAAATAATCCAAAATCTCGCCAGGCTGTTTTGGAAATGATGGACGATCTGAATTTGACTGACCCCTGGAGAATTCAACACAGTTCTGAGAACAAGTATACATGGTTTAGGAAAACTCCAAGACAGGCAGCTAGATTAGATTTTGTCCTCTTATCAAACGAGTTAACAGGTTTTGTCCAGAAATCGACTATCCTCCCCGGCTATCGATCAGACCATTCGATAACATTAGTAGACTTGAAATTCACTGAAACTATGCGTGGAAAAGGTTTTTGGAAGTTTAACAATAATTTATTAAGAGATCCGCAGTATGTTGAGAAAGTTAAGTCTACTATTGTCGAGCTGGTTAAAGATTATACTGGAAATGAGCCGGTGTCTGGTCTGAATCCAGATCTAAAATTGAATATTGATGCAGACTTATTTCTGGAAACCTTACTTATGTCTATTCGGGGTAACACAATATCCCATTCAGCATTCCTTAAAAGGAAATCCAATCAAAAAATGAAAGAATTGGAATCAGCCATTGAAGAGCTGCACGAACAGTTGTCATCAGGGAATGATAATATTTTTCAACAATGGGAAGAGAAGACATTAGAATTAAAGTCCATTAGAGAGAAGCTATTGGAAGGAGTTATGATTAGGTCTAGAGCAAGATGGATTGAACAAGGGGAAAAGCCCACTAAATTCTTTCTAAACCTGGAAAAAAGAAATTATACAAACAAAAATATTCCAAAACTATACCTAAGCAATGGGAATACAATAACATCTCAGAAAGACATAATTGAAGAAGCTCAAAATTTTTATGGTAATCTATATAAAGAGCGAGATGGGGATCTGCTGAATACGGATCTTCAAAAAGACCTTGATGGTACAGAAACTGAAATCCCAAAGTTACCATCCAATATATCGCTCTCTTTGGAGGGGGAGATAACTTATGATGAGGCTTTATTTGTACTTAAAAAAATGAAAAATAATAAAAGTCCAGGGGTTACAGGTTTTACAACTGAATTTTTCAAATTTTTCTGGTCTGATATTGGCTCTCTTGTGGTGCAAGCTATAAATAGTTGTTATAAAAAAGGGGAAATGTCGAGTTCTATGAAAGAAGGCCTCATCACCTTAATTCCAAAGGGAGATAAGTCTAGAGCCCATCTAAAGAATTGGCGCCCTATAACTTTATTGGATGTTGTATACAAGATAGCTTCTGCCTGCATCGCTGAGAGACTAAAAAAGGTCCTACCTATGTTAATTCATGAGAATCAAAAAGGCTTTCTCGCAAATCGTTTTATTGGAGAGAATATTCGACTCTTGTACGATATTTTGGATTATACGGAAGAGAAACATATTAATGGGCTTCTTCTTCTTATTGACTTCGAGAAGGCCTTTGATTCTATTTCTTGGCGATTTATTGAAAAGGTTTTGGTCTATTTTCAATTCGGCAAGGATTTTATATACTGGGTGAAAACTTTTTGTAATGGTATTAAATCCAGAATCTGTCAGAATGGTTGTGTAAGTGCACCATTCGTTGTAGGCCGAGGATGCAGGCAGGGTGATCCATTGTCTCCATACCTGTTTCTATTGTGTGCTGAAATTCTTGGTATACTAGTTAGGAATAACAATAATATAAAAGGGGTGGTAATAAATAAAAATGAATACAAATTGCTACAGTATGCTGATGATACTGGTATAATTATGGATGGCTCAGAGGAATCTTTAAGGCAGGCTATTGACACTCTGCAGTACTTTGCTAGGATATCAGGGTTGAAGGTTAACATAGAAAAAACTAAGGTAATTCTATTTGGTGGGTTAAAAAATGCTCAATTAACATTAGGATCTGACTTGGGTCTACAGTGTTGTAATGAACCTTTTCGGTTCCTGGGTATATCCTTTAGTGTAGATTTAAAAAACATGATTAAGGATAACTATGAGGGAAAACTAAAAGATCTACGCCAGACCCTTGCTTTATGGAGAGGACGAATTTTGACCCCTTTCGGGAAAATAACAATAATAAAATCATCCATAATTTCAAAGCTAAATTACCTTTTGCTTACACTCCCAAATCCTAGTCAAGACTATCTAGACATGTGTGAGAAAATGTTCTTTAAATTTATATGGAATGATAAACCAGATAAAGTGGCAAGACGTACAATAGTTCAGGATTACTATCGAGGTGGTCTAAAAATGGTACACCTGGAATCGAGCCAAAAATCACTAAAGCTGTCTTGGGTCAAACGGTTGTTACAGAGCAATGCCCAATGGACAACTTTACTAGCAGATGTTTGTGAAATCTCACCAAATTCCTTTTGGTTATATGGTCCACACTATATTAGTCAGAAATTAGGAGGAATTCAGAATAAATTTTGGAAAGATGTCTGTTCTGCCTATATAGATTTTTGCAGAAATATTCGAATAGAAAAGAGCAGTGATGTTCTTTCTCAACCATTATGGTTTAATGCAAATTTTAGGATTAATGGTGAACCTTTTATGTATAAAAATATCTTACTTAAAGGTGTGATTTTTGTGGCAGATCTTTTTGATAATTCTGGGGAACCCCTGTCCTATACCTATTTCTGTGAATCTTATGACATAGCTATACCTTATACAACCTATTATGGAATTCATCATTGTATTAAGGTTTATGTTAAATCTTTAGGGTTTAAGGTATTACGTCGGACATATTGCCCAATATATCCATGTTTTCTAAAACCAGTAGTTCTGGTACCACAAGGTTGTAGTTCTTATAATGCTGTGTTTAAGAAATCTGTTACATATTGTATTAAGTCTGAAAAAAAATGGGAGGTTGACCTAGGTGCTATGAATCAACAGATTACTTGGTCGAAAATTTATACTTTGGTAAACACATTTACAAAGGATACAAAATTATGTTGGTTTAGGTACAGAATGCTTTTTCGTATCCTTACATGTAAAGACCTGCTTTTTAAAATGAAGGTTGTTGATAATGATCTTTGTACCTTTTGTCAAAGTGAGGTTGAAACTATAAAACACCTGTTTATTGAATGTCCTACAACTGTAACATTTAGGAAGGAAGTATGTAGGTGGATAGAATACAAGACATCAAAGGAAATAGTTTTTACGCCACAGAATATTATCTTGGGTTTTTTTGGTCGCAGTATGGAGGTATTGAACTTAGTTTCTTTGTTAACAAATTTTTGTATTTATCGAGCCACCATTCAGGGTAGAACTCCTCATGTGGAGTGTGTTAAACAGGAGCTCAGAAAATATTATCTTTGTGAAAAGGTAAATATGTGTTTACAAGATAAAAGGCAAGTTCTGGAAGAAAACTGGGAACAATGGATTGATTTGATTGAATAACTTTATTGATCCAACATCAAGTAGTTGAAAATACATATTGTGAAATGTTTGACTGTACATGTAGTCAAAATTCAAATTAGATATATTCAGATGATAAAATGTATCTAGTAATGACTATATTTTGATGACTATATTGCAGAGTCCTTTTTTTTTTATTCCACAGTGTACCAATTATTGATCAAATATCGGGTAGTTGAATACATATATTGTGTTTGGCTTTGAACAACAGGTTCTATACATGTAGTTAAATAGCCAATCTATATCTATTTAGATGATAAGAGGTATCTAGTAAAGACAACACTTCTGATGACTATATTGCATAGTTTCTTTATCCCACAGTGTACCAATTAATTATTGACTACATATCGAGTAGTTGAACATACATATTGTGAAAGGTTTGGCTCTGTGTCAAATAGCCAATCTATATACATTCAGATGATGTATCCAGTAAAGACAATTCTCCTGATGACTATAGCATAGTGTTTCAATCCCACAGTGTACCAATTAATTAATTGAGATCAATGTTTGCTCTGTATATATTTATTATTGCTATGGACAAAATAAAAAAAAAAAAAAAAAAAAAAAAAAAAAAAATGATGTGCCGGCAGGGTTATATGAAGTTTCCTTCAAATCCAGTGAAGATGGATATAAATCCTTCACGGAGTCATTTTTATAGCGATTATCCACATCGAGACGATCGTCTATATAGCGTTTGGTGAACGAGAAGGAACGGGCTTTGAATTGATCGGTTTTTGAAAGCGCCTGCATATAGTTATATTCATAAGAAAACAGATTTAGGTCAGCCAACATTGGTGCACAATTAGTCCCCATTGAAATACCTATATGCTGCTGATAATTTGTCTTGCCATATTTCACATATATATGGTTAAAGAGAAATTCAAGCAACTCTGTAAAAAAATAAACATCCCATGAATGATATTCCTTGTATGCAGTAGTGCTAAAGAAGCTGTATGATTTCTGACATTAATATATCTGCGATCAGTTTTTTTAAGACAGACACTATTAATGAACTTATAAGAGATTGTAGTATAGAGAGTCGAGAAATCCTATGCGGATGAATGTCTGTACGGTATGTGAACTTCAGCATAAAGTTCTTCCGTAAGACACTTTGAGTTTTTCAATATCCACAAACATTCAACGCCAGAGTTTTTACAAATAGTGGCGCAATACTTTTCTCAAAATGCTTTTACCCCCTGAAGGCCCACTTCAACAGGGTTGAAAGAAGCTCGGTGGTGCAGCTTCTAGAACCAGCTATAAATCTAGGTTTGTATGGTGATTTGTGCATTTTGGGAGTCCAACATACTTTTGGTATGTCGTTATGAACTGTTGGAAGAAAAATACGCCTTTCCTTGAGAAACGTTTTGTGATTGTTAAATAAATCGTTCAGAGTAAATGCAGTTTGGGAGTAAGTGGACGTATTTGATGATATGTTTACTCTCAATTTCTTGACCAGCACCTGGTAATAGTAATATTTACTAAGGAATATTATATTATTTGGAGCTTTGTCTGCTGGGACAATGACGAATTTACTCTGGAGAGTTGCTAGAACTTCTTGCGAATTGCGGTTTCTCCGTACTTGTTTTGCTTGGGGAAGGGTACTTCTGTCAATATGGCCGAGTGTTTCAACGACCTTGATCTTGGCGAGGTCAAGCCAATCAGCGAGTACTGTAGGTTCAATTTTTTCTCGCTTAGACCAATCAATACCGTACTGTTCCAAAGCAGACAGGACTATCTTCTGGTTGGCCTTCAGATGTATTCTTCTCGGCTCTCTATATTTAGGTTCCTTCATCAGGAGTGTTCTTAGGTTCTTGTCACTCACAATATCAAGGTTACCAGTCACAATATGTTTGCATAGTGTATAGATAAAGCTTGACGATCCACAATCACAATTGTAGCCTCCCGATGTGTATAAGTTCCAGTCAAACTCCTTGACAGCATTAGAGTAATTGAATATTTTGGTGGCTATAGATTTAATATACTATGCAAGGTGGTTCTGTAAACTTAAACTAGTTTGGTACAGCGTTGACCTACGAGAACGCGGTTCTGAGGCTTGTTATGTACTATTTGTTGACAGAATGATCACCCAAGTCAGGAAACGTGGCACCGAGGTAGGCAAATCATTGATCAAATCGTAAACCTAATTGTATCCCATATTGTTAGAAAAACATTTGACATGCAAATAGATACATCGGCCTTACCTGCTGGTTGAAATTGCGAATTGTTGACGAGATTTCTTATTCTCGGGCGTCTTAATGCAATAACGCAGACCATAAACAGTTTTTGTTATTTTCGAAATTTCATCCATGTTCTGAATATTTTAGTGTAATTCATCCATGTGTTCCAAAATCCTTGCCCAGATAGCTGGGGCATCGTGATGAAATCCACCCAAACTCAGGCGAATAACCAACGTAAATCTTTTACGATATACATCAGTTGATGATCCTAACTTCAAAGTATTGAAACAATTTAGATACCCCACTTTTTAAAGTATATAAATTTCCAACGACTCCCCACAAAACTCGGTGTTGCACAGTCAGGCGAACATTTGATGGTTGGAAACAAGGTTAGCTGTCATTCACGAATGCCCGTTTTCAGTTCCGAGATAAACCAGGGTACAAGCGAAGCGAAAATATGAAGTTTTCTCCAGTCAGAACATACATGTACCAATGTGTCCGACTGTGTTGTTACTCCGCAATCAAACAATAGATATCGGTCCTGAATAATTTCGGAGACGCCCAACAATATTTTCGGTAAATCGAATGCAAAGTGTTCCCTTCCAAAGCCTACTTCCTTTGCGATTTACCAATAATTGTTGTGATAAGATTTAAAAATAATATAATAGCACATTCAATCATTAAGCATTTCAAATATAACGTGGATAATTATCACAAAGCGAACATATTATTATAAACATAACACCTCTGTATTCAAATATGATACAAGCCCTTTATATAAAGGCTTCATCAAATATCTAGCGAACCTGATTGATTCTGTAAATATATTCACGTAAATTATTGAGTTTACAAAGGATTTCTTATCTTAGGATTTCTGCTCAGCGTTGATCCCAAATTTCTCTGTATCAGAACTCTTTTAGTGTCATTAATCTAAACAAAATACAGGGGACATTGTAGCTCTCGAGACTCACGAGAAAGTCGGTACGTATATGAACATCTCTTCATAAAAGGGCGATAACCATACATGCAGACGTTCGTGCTGTTCATCTCATCCCACTGCTCTCATCTCCGTCTGAACTGCATTTTTTTTAGAATGTATTTTTCACAATTTGGCAAAAAATGTGTGTCACGTGGGAATCTCGTAAAATGTGTTCACTTATGATTACCATTTCTATGTGTTCTCATCAATTAATGATGTTAGTAGTATTTATAAACGGCAATATGTGTACATGGCGAGTCGTGAATATCTTTGATCGGTCGCTTATTGTGGCTGTTGAGGGTAGCTCAGAAATTAGTAGGAATGAACAGCACTAAATACTTAAACAAGCACTCAGATTCGATTCGATATTATCGCCAAGCCAGCTTATGAAGATCTATAAGTTCATGCATTCCTGAAATTCCTATCAATGAAGCTCTCCCGCTTTCATCTTTGATGTGTAATTGCCATCCATAATCTATTAACTGTCCATTTACTATATGTGAACTGAACTAATGTTCAAGTGAGTTGTGTAAATATTTATTATCTCTCTCGCCTATCGCTTCTATTACCCTAGATTTCATCTTTACATTATTATAATAGGTTTTTTCCCCACAAAGTGATCGAATAGTGGACAATCACTCTCTTCTCCAGGGCTTCTGACCAACGGCAAAGCGTTGCAGGAGTTTAACCAATAATTTATTTGTAAAGCCCGTAGCGCATTGGGTATTAGTTTCCATGACTACAATTTACGGGGAATTCACCTAATATTTCCTCAGAATTTTTTCAGGACTAATATTTATTTCCAGGTCTCGTCCAGCCTTAGGGCAAATATAAGAGCAATGTGGATAAGCTCTGTCTACATCGAAGAGAAAGCTGCCTTTGCTGAACTAAAGCAAACATTGTAAGAACCAATAACCGTCGTTAAAATTGTATTCGATTGACATCTGAAGAATTGTAAGGTTTGAAAGGTTGAATGGATTGATGAATGTGATCAAAAGCATGACACGGATACAATATATACTCTGACAAGCGACTTAGTGATTCATTTGGACAAAAGAATACCGGTCAGTTATACAAATTTTATAGTATTGGAACTGTTGATCGCTTCTCTCCCTATTTACCTTCCATCAGACATGTTAGATAACGCCAAACAAACACTACGCACCATAGTTCGTACAGGATGAATGAGCTCGGTTATAATTATATATAATCTGTCTTGCCTATCGTACGTTTTTCGTCCGTTTGTTTTCTTATTTTTCTTATTATGCTCCTACGATAAATCTAATCTTCCGGATTTCAACGTGTACTTCGACTAATATTATGACACCATGTACATGTAGATATTCTACATGCTGTCTCTGTTTTCAGTCGTGGTTGTTCGAGCAATATGGATGATCAAGAGTAGAAAAAAAACGATCTACAGGAAAAGCTAATGGATAACTTTACAAAATGAAACATTTCTTTGAAATATCGTAGAAGGAGAATAATTATATCAAAATAAAGCTTTGATATATAACGACTTGGAAATTTATTTGGATAAAAAATAACGGTCAATGATTATCATTTTATGTGGAGAACATCATCATGTCTTGTTCACATCATTGGCAATTGTTGACCGCTTCTCTCTTGTAGGAAGCCATGTTGTGTTTTGTGTTCATACATTTGTGTAGCTGATGCTAACCGTCATACGAAATAAGTCTTTCGAATTTGATTATTGACGCGGAAATTCTTTGATAGAAGACGGCCGAATACTGAATGCCGGATCTGAGGCTTGTTCTGTATTTTCTGTTGACAGAATAATCACCCAAGGCAGGGAACGTGGCACCGAGGTACGCAAATCATTGATCAGATCGTGGCACTCATTTTATCACATATTATTAGAAAAATAGCATTTGACATGCAAATAGGTACTTCGGCTTTATCTGCTGGTTGATATTGGGCATTGTTGATGGGATTTCTTCTCCTGGGGCGTTTCAATGCAATATTTTCCAAATTCCGTCCATGTCCTGAATATTTTAGTGTTATTCTTCCATATGTTCTAAAAACAATGGCGTATTCTTGCGAAATATCCGGGGCATCGTGCTGAAATCCAATCAAATTCAGGCGAATGACCAACGCAAGTCTTTTACGATACATGTATATATCAGTTGGCGATTCGAACTTCAAGGTATTGAAACAATTTAGATACCCCACTTTTTAAAGCATGTGACTTTCCAACGACTCTCCACAAAACTCGGTGGTTGGAAACAAGGTTAACAGTCATTCACGAATGCCCGGCTTCACTTCAAGGTATACATACAAGCGGAGAAAAAGCAGTTTACTCTAGTCAGAACGTATCAATGTGTCAGACTGTGGTGTTTATCCGCAATCAAACACTACATATCGGTCGTGAATAATTTCGGAGAGACCCAACAATATTTTAGGGAAATCGAATCCAAAGCCTACTTTTGGACAATTTACCAGTAATTGTTGTGATAAGATTTAAAAATAAAACAATAATAAAACATTCTACCATTAAACATTTAAAAAAGTAGGCTGATAATTATCAGAAAACAAACATATTAATATAAACATAACACCTCTGTATTCGAATATGATACAAGCCCTTTATATAGAGGCTTCGTCAAAATGGTCGGCGCATAGGGAAAAAACTTTGACGGTTACAAATTTCTGGCGAACCGGATTGATTCTGTGAATGTATTCCCGTAAATTATTGAGGCGTATACATATCTCCCTTAGTAGCATTTGCTAGATCCTGTGTTAAATGTGATGATTTTAATCAACGTCACAAAACATTGTTGCAGAAACTTATAAAACAGGGCTATTCCACCAAGCGCCTCCACTCAAAGTTTCTCAAATTTGGCGATACATACGCATGCTGATAGCAAAATACGAACGTAGCGTGCAAGATCTATGGGGCTACGTTTCGTAACATGTGTCTAATTCCGCTTAACCCGGGGCTAGTGACCGTATGAGCCCATGTACTTCAACATCCTCATGGTACTCATATGAACAGTCACAATCAAAGCGTGACTGAGGTACATCATTTTTAGATGACGACTCTATAACGAATATTATGGATTAAGAATACTGATCAGCGATACGAATTTGATATTTTGGAACATCATGATGTCTTGCCGGCATCATTGAAAACTGTTGACCGCTTCTCTCTTGCAGGAAACGAGCCTATGTTTATGTATACTTTTGTCTTTTTGAATTTGGTGCTAATACTGTTATATGGAAATGGAATAGGTCTTTGGATTATGGACGCGGATATTCTCTAATGGACGACGGCTGGATTATGAATGACGGACTAGACGCTTGTAATTACAAAAAATATTATATTCTGCTGAGCGTTGAACCCCAATTTCTATGTATCAGAACTCTTTTAGTGTCATTAATCTAAGCAAAATACAGGGAATTTTGTAGCTAATCCACCACGCATTTCCTAGAGTGATAAGACCACGCTTTTCCTCGAGTGATAATAATGGTTGTTTGTTTTTTTTAACTTTGAAGACTCTCCTTCAACTCTTTGTGCTCATTACCAGTTCGGCTTAGTGTAGCGCTTCAGCGTTAAACGTCACTTGTCAGCGCTAAACGCCGTGGTTATTGACGAGCTCAGTTTGTTCTTTACGAATGTGACGGTTTGCGTTCCATAGCTTGAACGTGAAAGTGGTAACGATCACTGGAGCTTGAATCTGATTGGTTGAATTGATGGAAATAGAGAAGTTGATGATAAAAAAAAATCCTGGATTGACCACTGGGCATTTACTACAATTTAACAATCTTCCACAGTAATTAGACAAACGTTTGTAACATGTGAGCAACAGATGATTCGGTAGGCCTGGTACAACCGGATGAGCTTTGAGAGTTTGCACAGATACAAAGTTGAAAATACATGTAGCGTCTAGTCGTCCATTAACGAATTTCCGCGTCCATAATCCAAAGACCTAATTCATATAACGGCATTAGCACGGAATTAAACAAAAACATAGTATGCATAAAAACATAGTTCCCTGCAAGAGAGAACCGGTCAACCGATTTAAATGCTACCGGCAAGACATTTGATATTCCAAACATATCGAATCCGTATCGCTGATCAGTATTCTTAATGAACATGATTTTGATTTTCTAGAGAATGGTGTATCTCAGTCACGCCTTGATTGCTTGTGTTCATATGGTCACCATACATATATTACAGTACATCGGTTCATACGTCCCCGAGCCCCGGATTAAGCGAAATTAGACACAAGTTACGATACGTATTAAACGCCATAGCAAAATATGAGCGTAGCATGCAAAATCTATTAGCATGTGATATGTATTGCCAAATTTGGAAAAAAATGAGTGGAGGCACTTGGTGGTATAGCCCTTTTGTACAAGTTTCTGCAATAATGTTTTGTGACGTTTAATAAATCGTCACATTTTACTCAGGACCTAGAGAATGCTACTAGGCGAAATATGCCATGTGCAGATCTCACTTGACTACTACTTCGTAGAAATTGTAATCATAGTTAGGTTAACGAGAGAGAAGTCCTGCTTCATTATAGGTGTATGATGTGCCATTAGAGCTATCTAGTTTCCCTCAAGCTAGTGACGATGAATATATATTCTCCACTGCGTCAGTTACATAGCTATTATCCTCAGCGAGAAGATCGTCTTTTTAACACTCGGTGAAAGAGAAGAAAATGGGCTTTGACATGATCGTTTTTTTTTATATTTAACTTTGGAATACCTAAATGCTGCTGATATGTTGTGCTACTAAAGAGAAATTCAAGCAAATCTACAAGCGAAGAATTATCTCTTGAATGATATCCCCTGTATGTAGGAGCTAAAGAATGCTTTATGGCTCCTGACGCTAATGTATCGGCGATCATATTTGTTCAACATCGAAACTATTAATGAAGATGGTCAAGAAGGTCCTGATGAGGGATTTTAATATAGAGAGTTGAAAAATCCTATGTGGATCCATGCCTCTACGGTATGGGTTCTTGGCATCAAGTTATTCCGAAAAGTCATATCGAACAGCAATTCGAGCCCGGACAATAGGTAGCCAGTAATTCCCCCGCTGCTAGTCTAACTTAACTTTGACCATCATATGACAGTTTGTTTAAATACGCCGGCATGTTTAAGTCATTCCCCCTGTTGCACACTGAAATCTGACCGGTGTCTCGATGTGATATGTAAGGATTCGAATTTATTTTTTCGATCAAATAACAATCGATTTAGGTTACCCGATTTAGGTTACCCCATTTTAGTTGACCTATCTCGATCAGCTTTCATTACCTAACATACACGCGAGACGAATCGCGGTATTGTTGATATCCGTTCCTGCCATCCCTGTCAGACTGAACGTTATTAAAAACCCATCCATCGGCTTGACGGACATCGAACTATAATGGATGCCTGTCAGTTGTGAAGAAGTTACCAGAATACAGAATAACTGAAAATAAATTTGGATGCTGCCTATTACTTATATAATTATCACATGCAAGAAACAATGTTGGAGATTACGCGAGCAGTTGCCGCTTTGGTATGGGGGTAGCCAAGTGACACTCTATACGTAACTATTGTGTGTTTATTTTTTCTTCCTTTTTTTTCTTTTCAGTCTAAATTGCAGGGCCATTACTTTCCCGACATATGATCACTTCCAAGCTATATCGGCATATCGTTTAGCCCTGTCTGGCCTGGACAATTTCATTTTCCTCTCTGCTTGTCGGCTGTACCCCATCAGCTAATCTTTTCTCCGCAAATATTTTCGTTACCCTTGGGACTACCAAAATGGGAACGTTGCGTACAATTTGCTTCGATCTGACAAACACACAAGTCTGGCAAGTTTCTAATAATCCAAAAAACAAATAACAGGAATTTAGATGTTAGTGGGTGTCCGTATGCTATATCATAGAATGATGGATGATAGAATATCACGTCTGAAGACCCGTGACCCTTTACAAGCCCACTTGGAAATCTGTCGAATGACGAAAAATGATTTTAGTATTTACATCTGACATTGTTACTTGGTGGGGAAACCATACTCCAGCCTGCTTAACTTATTAATACAATTTAGCAAAATAGTAACCTTTTTATCTTCCGATCCAGGCAGCCAACACAACGTTAATTAGTTTCATATGAACATCGACCTCTTTCAATTGACCCATTTCATTGTGATGCCAGCGCTGAAAACCATCTCGGCACGTAATTTTTTTTCACGATTATGCGGTTTATCTAGCATGACAAATTACCCCTAATCCTTCATATTCAGATATGACGTGGTGTGAGACTTAATATTGATAGATATCCGGGTGTTTTATTCTGTAAGTATCCTTATTCCAGGAGTGCTTCTGGTCATGAAGTTGGACGAGAGCTCACAGCCGCAATATGTCATTAAAAGCTTCAATTTCCAAAGGTCCTCCAAGGATGTAACCCGGACAATGTGTTACGAGCTGTTAATACTGCGATGCGGACATGATATATGAATCACCCGGAGAGTGCCCTGACCCTTGGTCATTTCTCACCGAATTCTATCCGCTGAGCTATTGAGAATTGTGATTGCTGATGGCGAATTGACGTAAGGGAAATAATTAATCTGCTTACGATTAGCATAACAACATGAAACAAATGTTTGCTGGGTGCTTACAGGATATTAACGATAAAAAAAGTGGGGGAGACAGATTAGCTTAAAGGTAGTAAAAGAAGATCTTACTTTATATCCGGACGCCCAATGAAATCCGATGTATATCGATTACACGCGCTTCTTAATCAGAATCGACGAAAGTCGTTATTATAAGGTGCTTTTGCCATTTTGTAATGACCATATGTAATTACAGGAGTAAAATCCACACCAATAGTCTATGGGGCGAAGATAATAGTTATAATTGTTGTATTCTTGTCATAACTGAAGAGGCCGTGGAATTATCAGGCTAATTTGTCAGTCATACCAGCAGAATAGCTTTACCCATAGCACAACTAACGCTGATTGTCTTTGGCTGAATTGAAGCATGACCGATTGTCTCCAGTCCATCAATGTTTCTTGACAGTATAATCTCTCTCGGCGAAGTGCTCCTATATTGACCACTTGGACGGGTATAAATAAAGCTCAGTGGCATCAATATGAGGCAGTCACCGTGTTGTGTTTTCAATAAGCGACAGAACCCAGAGGAGCGGGACATATTGAGACACCAGGACGTGTTTGAAAATATCAGCAGAGTTTCAATAGAGACTATCGTCAATAAAGAATAGAAAATAGATTCAATATGATCGATGATTGTCGTCAGAAATGCCGCTAGGTTCAGGACCCTGCTGTGACCGTCGACGCCAATGTTTCTCACCAAATATTCACATCGCCCCTGATCACTAATAAACTAGATAAAAATGGGTTTTGTACTGACAAATGCACCACCATACTGATGAACACTAACTGTATCTGCCAGATTAAGCAAACATCCTTTATACATGCATCCGTTCCTATATCCATTCCATATCGAGCTTCTGTTGGACGGACAAATGATCAAGTGAGTGAGTGAGTAGGATTTAACGTCGTTTTCAACATTTTTTCAGTCATATCAAGACGATGCCTACACGTGCCAGAACACGAGTCTCCACAGTTCCTATTATCCTGGACACTGATCAGCCCAGCCAGTACAGCATCCGGTCAAAGAGAGGCGGCATTGTTTATGTGTTTTTTTCTCTCGATATTCTCGCGATTGATTAAAGATCAGCTATTTATCTAATTAGATTAAAGAATGAAACATTCATGATTCCTGTAACAATGATTCATGGGAAAATTTCCCTATGAATTCCTATGTTTTGGTTACATGTGAAGCAGAAAACATAAGATAGAAATCTACTTTATTCGTGATGGGCGACCTGTAATATTACCAAATGTGTCATCGCAGTATTTTGGACTACCTAATGCATGTACACGAGTAGTGGAAAACGTGGCCTTCGGGCAGCATGTTCATGACCAGGTTCCGATTCAGGATGAAGATTAGGATTACTGAAGTCATCATTATCAGGGTCACAATAAGAGTATTAGTATTAGTAACGACCAAAATATGAGTAACGTTCAACATCTGGCGTAACGGTCGCTAATTTGAAAGAATGCAAAAGGTTTGAAAGATCATGAAGAATTTGGTGAAAAGCATGACTGGCACATAATATACTCAAGCAAAGGACGTAGTGATTAATTTGGAAAAAAAACAAGAATGCCGCTCATTCATACGAATTGGATAGTACTGGAACTGTTATCCCTTCTCTTCCTATTTACCTTTTACCAGATAAAGCCAGGCAAACCCAGCGACCCCCGGATCTAGAGTAAGTTACCTACGCGCCATCACTATATGTCGGCGATCTAAACCACTCGGCCAACGGCCTCCCACAAAAATAGAAGGTAACACACCGGTAGTCTTGAAAGCGAACATACAGTACTCCTCTGATGGTCGTAATGACACAGCTCCCGTAGCTGAATACATAAGATGATGAGTTTTTTTTCATTTAGAGAGTGATCTTGTAACAGCATTTTCGTTATTTTGAGATTATACTATCTTAGTATAGCACAGATTCTAGTGCAGAAAATTGGTCGAGTCGTGAGCGAGGTTCGAACGAGCGACCCCCAGATGACGGCACCTAATCGCCAGCACTTTATGTCGGCGATCTAAACCATTCGGTCAACCGGCGTACCAAAAAAATAGAAGGTAGCAGACCGGTTACATGGCTGGCGAAAATGATTCGCAAAATCTCCTTCGAATTAACTTCACCATGTTATCAGGTCATCGTGTTTCACATGAGCAATGTCAGTGATTGTGTGTAGCCCTATTGCAGAGGTAACATAAAGTTAGATGTCAGTAACTGTTCATATTGTAACTCATGTGAGATGTTTAGGATGACAGAAAACCATTTCTGAACATTCATGAGCTTTACACCTGAAATTCTGTCGAATGATGAATAATGGTTCCAGCACGCTGAACCATATCGTCCAGAAATATACACATCTGCATTTCTTCTTTAATGGGAAATCACCCTGTGGCCAGCTGAACATATTAATACCATTCAGCAAAAAGATAACTATTTATCTCCCGAGCTAGCGTTATGTCCAATTCCTTTTGAATAAAAAAATCCACCCATTTCCATCTCAGTTCGTAGTTTGTCATAATTATGTGGTTTATGTAGCATGAAATATTACCCCCAATCATTCATATTCAGATATGACATGACGTGATACGTATAATATTGATTGATACCCGGGTGTTGTATTCTGTAAGTAGCACTATTGGAGGAGAGCTTCTGGTCAATTGAGTTCGTGAGATTCATGAAGTTGGGCGAGAGCTCGCGGGCGGAATATATCGTTCAAAGCCTCAATTTTCTCAGGTTAGCCAAGGATGTAACATGGGCAATGTATCACGAGATGTTAATACTGCGATGCAGACAGAATGCATGAATCACCAGAAGAGTGCCCTGATCCTTGGTCATTTCTCCCCGAATTTCATCCGCTGAGCTATTGAGGAATTGTTTTACTAATGGCGCATTGACGTAAAGGAAATAATTAAACTGTTTGGATAGGCAATAATAACAACATGAAACAGATGTTTGATAAGCGCTTACAGGATGTTAACAAGAAAACGATGGAGGGGAAAAATTGGTTGAAAGGTAATAACAAGGAGAAAATCGAAGTTTATACCCGGGCACCTACCCAATGAAATTTGACGTATATCGATTGCAGATGCTTCTCCAATCAACGGCGACCGGCGTTATTATACGGTACTTTAAGTTATATCCACTATATGACTATATACGAATGACCATATGTAATTACAGGAGTGGAGACCGCGTTTCGTTGGACTGACGTTAATGGAATGGAATTAGAAATCGACACCAATAGTCTATGGGGCGAAGGCAATTGTTCGAAATCATACACGGTTTGGGATTCTTGCCATAAATGAAGATGCCGAGGAATTATCTAGCTAATTTTTCAGTCAAACCAGTAGAATAGTTTTACCAACACTACAACTAACGCTGATTGTCGTTGACTGAACGGAAGCATGACCGAGGGTCTTTTGGTGCTATAGAGACACCATGGGATTTGTATTTCCATCGTTGTTCCCTTGGCAGTAAAATCTCCCCCGGCGAAGTGCAACTGTATTGAAATCTTGGACGGATATAAAATAAAGCTCACTGGCGTCAATATGTGGTGATCAATATGTCACTAAACGACATGGTAAAGAAAGACGTGAAACAGTTGGGCACAAGGAAGTGTTTTCAAATATCGTCCGCGTTTCTATCGCAAGTATCGGAAATAAAGAATAGAAATTCAAACCGATTGATGAATGTCTTAAGGAATGCGGTTAGTGGCAGAGCACCGCTTTAACCCTCGACGCCAAAGAAATATTGACGTTGACCCTAGTCACTGACAAAATAAACAAAATAGGTTTCGCACGAACAAAAGTACTTACAACTTTAGCTATTTCCCTGTTCACCGGAAGTGCTTTTGAACGTGCACCACACATCCGCCCGCCTGATAGAAATTGAGGGATGGTGTACGAATGAACGATTCCAAGAGGGAATTGCATTGTCTATGGTTTGTTGCTTTCTTCGATATTATTAAAGATCAAGTATTATTCTATGGAATAGTTACATGTGAAACGAAACACACCAGGTAGAATATACTGTATTTCCAAGTGTGGCTAAGTAATTGTTTTTTCTTAGATTTATTACAAAATAATTTACATAAGCTGTGCGAAAATCTGTAATTGCATAATTTACCGTGAGTGCCTTCTGTACACATATGTGTGCAAGATACGTGTAACCGTGTTAATATGTATGCATGTAGCATTGGAAGGATACCCGTTCAGCAGCACCATTTGAGACTAACCGGATTTATTGATCCTGATATTTCGCAGAAAAATCACTTTAACCGGTACCAGGAAAGACGCTCCGCACGGGAATAAATACAATGGGCATGTTAAACTGTAACATACATGTATGTGTACCACTGGTAGTTAAAGACTCGTGCGCGCAAAAGCGGCAACTTTTTTAGATGACGAGGAATCTGTACGAATCTAACTTTAACCCCATTTTGAAAATTTACTCATGATCCTCTGTTGGACGGGTTATGCAGATAGGCTCAAAATATCCCCAGTATGATAAACTACAAAGTCACGGAGTGTCATCTCTCCTTTTTTGTCGTTTCGAAGATAGGACAGACAGGGGCCCTCCTCGGTCTGGTAGGGTTAATCGCGTTTTATTTCCTTATTTCGCATTCCTAGACCTACATGTATGAACTGATCAAATATGTATGATGTATGCCATATTATCTGACTCCAATGCTGTTTCCTTAAAGACATGGACTCTGCGTTTATAAGTGTGATCGATCGGCTGTAAAAGTACAAAATATCCTACCTTTTGGTCAGGATGATGTGGAAGTTTTGTAATGACATATATATAATGGTAACATATGCATTCAATAGTTATTAGAGGATTAAGAAAAATATGACAACATTTATGTTCGCTATATCTATATGCGCCTATTAGCTATAGGCTGAAAAGGTTTTTTTTAAGGTTTACCAGTTTGCCGAATCAAAATTATCTTCGTAATCGTGAAAAAGGGAATCATCCCAAATTTACAAAAATATATCGAAATGTTCCAATTAACGGAATAACCATGGTATTGAAGTTAACCACCCAACGTCTGGTTGAAATCTTATCAAAACAATACAAGTTTATCATATAGAAGAGACTGGTGTACAGTGGGATATGGAACAAGCCATCTAACTCGTATGTTAAGTACAGAAATCGCATTACATTATTATTATAAACAGGAAGCTACCCTCCCTATAGCAACTATGTTGATTATAAGCAAAATGTATCAGTGGTAAAAACTTAGAAGCAAACCAGTGCAATAAATTTTCAGGACTGAGGATATATTTTGTTATACCAAGTTTTCTGCAGTACCTCATTACTGTTTTGGTACTATTCAAAGAGGAAAGACAAAGGTAAAATTTAATTGTATCTCGGCTTCATGTATTAGTTTTCTTTTCTCAAAACAAAATATATCATACACACGGGGCGGACTGGGACATTCTGTCGGGGCTCCCTGTGATCATAGTAATCAAACGGTGAGATTTATTTTCATCATCAAATTTTATTGAAGTGCATTATTTTGTTTCCTGGATAGTAGTAATTACTAATCATATTGGATTTGATGTGGTTTACTAACAACTTCGAAGTCAGATGCTTCCGTTGGAATTGAAATCGCACAGACTATTTTTTCTTGAAATTCGGCCTCAGAGAAATAGTGGAACTCGGCGATCTAAAATAGCAACTAACTTGGCCATTGCTGTTGAATCATCTAAATTGTATGAAAGATAACAGTATATACTTGATTTAAATGTATTTGATTATTGTCCCACTGCGCCCCAGTGGGTACCTGAGGCACACTGGGCAATTTTCGACAATTTAAAATGTAATTCGGCAGAAAAGATATTTTAAAATAGTTTGTATGATTATGCCATGCTAAATATTAGTTATAGCTAAAGTATAGAAGGCTACTCTAAAGGACAATGATAGAAGAGATGTTTGCAACAAAAAAAGTTACAAATGTTCTAGTGCACCTAATCTCCCCTACACATATCATTTGTGATGTGCCGTCTTTCTCCTTCTCGAGTGTCCATAGGTAAAATTTGGTGGACAGTAGGTACTATTTATATATCCACTCGCCTATTAGGAAAAAATGTACTCTCCACTGGCTACACAGACATAGACAACACGAAGTCTCAAGAAAATGGCATTGACTTATTGGCTACATGTATATACCCACGGCTGATTCACAATCAGTACTTTCCAAATCGATTAATTTAATATGAATCCCGAACAAAGATTAATGCGGAGATTTCTTAACGATGTCCGCTACATGGTGGTAAATCAAAGTAATGTGTGTTGTTGAATTCATAATTGTGTAATATGAGGGAAAACAAAGAAAATATTATAGCTTCATGTGATTTTTTTAGCTGTGGAAACTGTAAAATCGATCCAGAAAACATAGAGAATAATCCTGGTTTTTGAAGCATATTCATGAAAAAATCATATAAATAGTATTTAATTTTTCTTATGTTCTAACTGTTTGAAGATAATCACAATGTCTATCAAATTGGATCAGATTAAATGAATGTTGCTGCGCAAAATTCTCTAGAAGACTTTTAAAGTAAAACCTACTTTTAAAGTAAAACCTTTGTTAACATAGTAAAGGGAGATATCCTACTGAGAAAAACAGACAAAAACGTGGAAAATGACCGCGAAAGCGCAAAACTACCAGCGGACTACCTTAAACGTTACAACTGTTTGCATGTGAACACTGAAGATGGAAGTCTCAGATAAAGCCTTTGTTAAGCATTTCTTGTAACTATGATAACTGGGTACATCATTAAAGAAGGCTGAACTGATCCACAATTAAAAAAGCTTTGTCAAATTACGATTGTCTCCGTGATATTTTGAAAGATTGGTGAAATATGTAATCGGGGGGAAAACTTGAAATCAGGCGACCACAAAAAACAGCCATATCAATACAAGGAAAGCCTCACTCCGCAACCACGCATTCAGATTCGAATACGGAGGTTCTTCGACGTAACCTTGGTATTTCAGTCGCAATTCTATTGCGGTGTTCACGCAAAATGAATTAACCCACAGGACTCTGGGAGCTGTGACGACATATCATATCCATGTTAATGGGTGAGCATCGAGAGCGCCGGATGGAATAAACGCCTAAACATGAAGCAAACATGGTAAATGCAGAAATACCCAGAAGAATTAAACAGACAAATTCGAAACATCGCCAAATAATATATTGTAATAATCCAGTCCCCTGCTGACACAATGCACATGTTATTGAAATTAAGAACATAGTTTTTGCTGAAATTCTTCCATGCTTTAATGAAAACTCTGTAGTTTATTTAGAAACGATGCAAACTGATCATATACAATTCCATAAATCACAACGAGCTGATGTCATCAATGTACCAAACGCATTCCCTATGCATGTACTTAGAAAATCGAGCACAAATTCTAGCTCAACGGGCAATATATTACAGGGTGAATCTATGTATCCAGTCGCATTATAAACTACTGAGACATATCATAAAGACGGACTGAAATAAATTATTGATGAAGATAGCCCCCTAAATCATGAACGCTAACTTCACAATGAACCACGAGGAGGTAAAATCGTCATGAATCAAGCGCATCGGTTGAATCCAAAGCCATTAAGGCTGAATATGCCCTAAATCGCAGCATATCTCGGTACACTTGATCATCAAGTGTGATTGTTCAGCGCGCTAACGCTGCTGCGTAGCTCATGGATCATTAATGTTTCTTGGAATTGAATCATAAATGTTCAGGGAAGAGACAATTTGGGAGTAAAATATACTGAATGCATTCACTGTTTATCTAGGACAGCTGCCTCAAAAATGTTATATGTTGTGTTAAACTGAATTGTAAAATTATGAAAAGCATTTGATAGAGAAGAGAGATGAAGACATCCAGCTCATTCCAAGTACATGTACTCACTGAGAATTTGATTATTTATTTGAAGCAGACCATTATGGTCACACAGTATACTATCACATGACCGAGACGTGTGGTAATAGAAGACGGTGTCTCGGTTTCATGTATGTGTATGTGCTGAATGATGCGAAGGCATGGAAACAATGTTCAGCTTTCTGATTGGTTGAACGGTGTGGTTGTCGAATTTTGGATGCGATTTATACATAAACATATTTTCACCAAACATTTCAACCGACCAATGCAGAAGTAGATAGAAAAGATCGACGACCTTGGACCATGCCAAGGTCATTTTTTTTTATTTTATAAATTGATTGACTAATGCAGCAAAAATTGGAAAAGTTCCAATAATTAATTCCCTGATGATCGAGATGGCACCCATTTCGAAAGAGATAATACCTTTAATAGCTTATGAGATATTGCGTCAGAGGACAACCACAGCAGTCTGAGTGACAATCAGTCTTTGATAACAGATTTTCGACTGTTGACTGGTATTGAGCGAACCGTGATGTATGCTGCAAATGCCTTAGTTAATGGCTTCCGTTTTCAAAGCAGCAGCTAAGGCTAGCAACCATGTTTGATTGACTCTTGCCCGAGACTTATTATTTCTTGCTATATTACACTTCGTGTAGGAACCAAAAGAACTTGACCAAAGTCTCCTCCAGTTCTTTCAAGGTGTCCATATGATGCTATCCGAGCTAATCACGCGCTATTTCTGCTTTCAGAGAATATAGAGCTGTTCACTGCCTAAAGCGTATTTAAAATTCCGTCTGTATAGAAAAAAACGTATTGCAGTTCTAGATAATGCTCCATAAGATGTCACACTGATGTTTAATGAACAACGAAGGGACGTGTATATGAACCATCACGTCTTTTTTTTTCTTTCAGTAGTATATAACCATATCTCTCCAACAGTTGTGCAGCCAGTTCAAAGAACTCTCAAGTACTTCTTCGCTCACGGTGTTTTGCATTAGCAGAGCAAACCACCATTCAAATGAAGCAAAGAATCGTTTACCCCGCGTTTACGCTGTGAAGTATGCATAAATTGATACTTTTTGTATCATGTCCGCGAAAATTGTCTATGCAAACATAATCGAAACATACTTAAAATAAACAACGACCAATTGTGCCGACAGTAAAGCTTACTGGGGAGATTTACTGGGCAGTCTTTTTGAAGTTTCACGCCATGATACCCGATCACAGCCAATGTATGTATACACAAAGTATCTCTTTATGTACACGTATTTGAAGAAGCTCCAGCAAATCTTCAGCTCCGTGCAAGGTTCCACAATAAGCCGAAAGAAACACTTCTGCATACACTTGTGACCGATAACATGCCACTAGCAGGACATTCGTTCAATTATGTCGATCAAACTCTCACCAAGCGACATAAGTTTCTGCAGTCAACAGAGCCATTTGTTCTAACTGTACGACGAATAAACTGCTTCAGAAACCACATTGCTGTCTGTATGTTGCATATAGTCACCTTTACAGGTTATTGACATTTGTCGGGTTGCTTAAAAATATTCCTATTCAACAAGGCCTCAAATTGGACACCAGTTGAGTAGAATTGACATTTAGTCCCAAGGTGTATTCCATGCCACCAAGATCTCACAGTGAAACATATTCTTATCGACTGTATATATTTTAAGACTAAGAGATTCTTTTTATCGAGGAACTACTTTAGAAGATCTTTGTAGTCGAGTAAAAGAAGACTGTATCTTATGTCGTTTGAGAGAAATCGATTTGTTGCATACGTTTTAATGTGTGTATGTTTTAATGTGTTGGATTACTAAGTTGTTAACTTGCATACTTAGCATTTTGTTTGATCGTCGCTATATAGCTGAAATATTGCTGAACTAGACGTTAAACCTTTCTCTCTCTCTCTCCTTTTACGAAAAGGGCGTTCGTGATACAGGTTCGTTCATTAAACTTCGGAAAATACATGTACCGATATAAAAGTGCTGGACCTGTATTTCAAACTATGAATGAGGGACAAACTTATTTGACAAAATCAACGTATCAATTCATGGTAAGCTACACCAGATATTAGAGAAAGTCATTTTGATGCGAGGTATGACAAATGATTTCTTAAAAGGAAGAATTTCCAGACTGAGATTATTGAAAATTAAGTAATCCTCAATATTATATCAACTCGACAAACTCGGACGATTGCTAATTCCAAACTGAAAATTGCTATTTGCCGTCCAGTTTCAAAAAAAGAAAATCTGTTCGAACTGATAAAAAAAGGAATGTCTGTATAAACAATATTTTCCCTGACAACTAAATATGTATATGCATATTTGGTTTGACACAATCCTGAAAATGTTTCAGGCTTTTCTTTCCAACGATAACGAAGAAAATGACTTTGAGGAGTTCATTCGCTCACCTTCAAGACAAAACATATCGGCGAGCGAACATATATGGAAGCTCAGAATACTCGGATTAGTAGAATCTGTTTTTTTCAGGATATCACAATCTGAAAGTGATGCCTACATTTCCCACTTTCCGGTTGATGACAGATACCTCTGTTTATGTTTCTAAACTTATTACGAAAATGAACAAAGGCAATTTTCATTCTATTGATATGAACAAGCGTATCCACGATGAGGCTGAAATGTTACCATAACACGTTAGCATGCAAGTGGAAATACATTTTCAAATGCATTGAATGACCATGGGAGTGTGCAAGACCGACGCCTGATGCTAAAAATAGTTAATGATTCGTCCACTTCAGAGATTGTGAAAACTGAACGGTTGGTCCGCAATACATTTTATATTTTGGAGCGGGTATAACCAAATGAAAGCTGCAAAATGACTACAATTTCGCCGTGGTTTTGCAATACATAACACGTTGAATAGCTTTTAATTCTCCCTGTATAAAACTTTATAATAGTTGTTTTATGTATCAATTGAATGCAGCATTATTGGTGGTGAAAAGAGGTCATATGACCCCCACAACCAAATATACTGACTACATATTTCTAAAAACATCACATGAACCAAAAGTGATCCCTGTGGTGATCTGTATCCCACACACGCTTATATTGTAGTGTTAAAGGGGACATATTGAATAGCGCTATCACGCCATCTGTTGGAAAATGATAGACTACGTAACCACCAGAAAGAATGTAGGGGGTATGTTATGACGTAATAATCTATTGACGTTATCGCAGACAAAGTTCAGTGATTCACGAAACAAAAAGTGTCAAGTGTTATACGGAGAATAAATATTATGCAGAAACTAATGGTAGTCATGTTTTAGACTTCCGTTTGACATACGCTAAAAAAACCGACAGGAACAACGGTTGAGTTTTCACAAGCTCTAAAGTAGACTGCTAGAGACGATAGACAGAATTTAGCATATAACTCTCATACAATTCCTCAGGTCTACATACCGAACGACACCGAGTATTTTTAGCTGTGTTATTACAAGCGTCTAGTCCGTCATTCATAATCCAGCCGTCGTCCATTAGAGAATATCCGCACTGACGGCCACAATGAGATTCAATTATTACACCGGATTGTCCCCTATGTCATCTGCGTTTCTTCAGCCGGAACCACAAGGAGATAATTGTCCCCCGTAGCACACATCAGACCATTTGCACCCAAGTCTTTCGAGGCTGAATGGACTCTAAGTCACGAAGCATCACTCGTCGCCTAATCACCAATGGTGATTGTTCTGACAGTGAACGCTTCTGCGTATATCCCGAATTTTATTATGTCCCAATATAGTTTATTGCAAACCACCATGATACACCTAGACGTTAGATTATGGAAAGCCATCAGTGTCATAACCTCTGGTTTTCCACACGTGGTAATTCGATTTCCCACGCGTGGAAAATCCAGAAAATTGGCTTGTAATTACCACGTGTGGATATTTCGACCAATTACTTAACTTGGAAATACCACACGTGGAAATTATTTACCACGTGTGGAAAATATTCACCAATGATAGAACTGGGAATACCACGTGTGAAAATTATTTACCACACGTCATATTTATCACCCAATCATTGAATTCGGAAATACGACGCGTGGTAAATAATTTCCACGCGTGGTATTTCACTGGGCTTTTCACACGTGGTAATTCTCTTTTCCACACGTGGTAATTCGATTTCCCACGCGTGGAAAATCCAGAAAATTGGCTTGTAATTACCACGTGTGGATATTTCGACCAATTACTTAACTTGGAAATATCACACGTGGAAATTATTTACCACGTGTGGAAAATATTCACCAATGATAGAACTGGGAATACCACGTGTGAAAATTATTTACCACACGTCGTATTTATCACCCAGTCATTGAATTCGGAAATACGACGCGTGGTATTTCACTGGGCTTTTCACACGTGGTAATTCTCTTTTCCACACGTGGTAATTCTATTTTCGAATCCACCGATCAAATCAGTGTTTACAGAAAGCAGATACACGCACTTTGACTCTGTCTTATCAGTCGTACGGTCGTCGACCCATACGACTCAGCCTCAGGTGCATGGAACTCCTGCACTGCTCAACAAAAAACTTATTAAAGTTTGCTACACGTGCCTGTATTTTATGAAATTGACAGTGTCCTGTTGCAGATTGTCTGTTCCAGCTAGACGAACACATTCGGAGAACTGATACTTGAACCAAACAAACTGTCGATTTTCGCCATTCTGAAGTGACCAGCTTTCTTTGTTAAGCTGTCATTCATTGGGTGGGTAAAATAAGATTTCGACGCGTGGATAAATGGGAATACCACGTGTCGAAATTATTTACCACGCGTCGTATTTCCGAATTCAATGATTGGGTGGTAAATACGACGTGTGGTAAATAATTTCCACACGTGGTATTCCCAGTTCTATCATTGGTGGATATTTTCCACACGTGGTAAATAATTTCCACGTGTGGTATTTCCAAGTTGAGTAATTGGTCGAAATATCTACACGTGGTAATTACAAGTCAAACCATTGGCTGTATTTTCCACGCGTGGATAATTTAATTTCCACGCGTGGAAAATCGAATTACCACGTGTGGAAAACCAGAGGTTATGACACTGATGGCTTTCCATATTAGATGTCCAAATTACGAAGACTGCGTGTACATGTACCATAAAGTCGTATGCCCAACTCTTATTATTGTTCTCCGCATCACAGGGATTATCTCTGAATTTCAACGGGCGTATCTCCCACAGCTGATCTGCACGGAGAAAATGGCCAGACAGTCGGAAACATTTTTCTAGATGAAATTCAGACGTAGATGCCAACAAATCGGGAATCCGTCCCATTTGCGGGGTGCAAGTGCACAGGTTATAAAGAAACAAATACTGGTATACGTCCTTGGAGTTTATGAGCCAATGACACCTCACAACAAAAATGTATCTCCAAATATTCGCTTTTATAAATGTCATGACATAACACGGCGCCAGTTCCGACCCACCTAAGTGAAATTTGCACCTGTTTCAAAAAGAAATGGTTTGATTGGCAAAATCAATATTAGGATCCCAGTACAATTGTCTATAGAATGTATTACCTAAGAAACTTAGCTGGTGATGAACTGAACCATAGGGAATATAAGATTACATTTCTTGATGAGAGATGTCAGTTTCGACCCACTGTCGCCAGTTCCGATCCAGCCTCGTTTTGGCATTGACCTTTGACCCAGATATATACACAGGTAATCGTCAACATGGTACCTTTTCCCCCAAACTAGGGACCTAGTTGAATATTTCGTTTTGCAGGTCTTAATCTCAGAAGTGTACATTTGGCGTAATAAATGTTGGTGGAGGATGATAGTGGCATTGTCAAGCTGATCATATTGGCAAAATAGGTTGGACACTGAAATATCTCCGATGAATTATGAGCGTATACTCACCGGAGAAAATATTAATTCGCTAGTAGTTTTATTTATTCTACCTCTGAATAGCAGATTAAAGAAAAGCAATGCCAATCAGTACTCAAGTTACGAATTTACGTAGTTCGCAAGACATTTTCAGGCCATGGTATGACCCGGTTTGGCCATCCATGGATGATGGGGGTTCGGAACTGGCTCCGTCAGTTGTGGTCAACGATGGAGCGAGTAGCCTTTAGAATGACACTAGAGTGAATACATTTATGACAGATACCTAGTAACATATGATAATTATATGTGAGAAGCAAAACATCAACAGTTTGTTTGAAAGCGCCAGCAGACGACACTGTTTTTTTCATGACGGCGGGTCATGGCGTTTGTACTCAGACAGACGTAGTCGTGTGTATGAAGTGGGTGTGCAAAGCGGTCTCCTAACAAAACCAACGAATGCATCATATAATTTAACCATGATTGCAAGACTGATCCACTTGTTGGAATGCACGAAAAGTTTCAACATTTCGCGTGATCGTGATTGTGACAAGAAGCAATGTTTTGGGAAGTGGGTCGGAACTGACACTGGATCGGAACTGGCGACGTGACTGTACGAGAATATTTAAATGTGCCAGAAATTGGGGTGTTCTGCACTTTCTACCAACTTCAGAGCCGATACTCACTGACTTTAAAGCTCATCACATCGGAGTCATTTTGAGCATATTGGTATTCCTTTGTGCAGAAGACCATGAGTAAATTCAAACGGGCGCCTTTGATGGTGTGACGAAAATTTGCACTTTCATTGCTTTTCTTTAACTCCCTCTGTACCGGCGTTTTTAACAGTCCCAAGCTGATAGCAACACCTCCATGAACATGGATGAAGCACAGATATTCTTATCATCGTTCACACAGTTGCGAAGACGATACTCCGAGCTTTCCAGCAAGATGAATATGACGAAGGCTTAGATATTTTTTTCCTTTCGTATGCCAATGACAGGCAGTCGCTGAACTTCTTCTTTATCAGTACAATTGTGCTGATACGGTACAGAGAGAGTTAAAATTATGCACTGTATACTTAGTGAGTCTAATAAAATATGACTATATTCCACAACTAGCTTATTCAGTATTCATGCACTGTATACTTAGTGAGTCTAATAAAATATGACTATATTCCACAACTAGCTTATTCAATATTCATGTACTGTATACTTAGTGAGTCTAATAAAATATGACTATCTTCCACAACTAGCTTATTCAGTATTCATGTACTGTATACTTAGAGAGTCTAATAAAATATGACTATATTCCACAACTAGCTTATTCAGTATTCATGTACTGTATACTTAGTGAGTCTAATAAAATATGACTATATTCCACAACTAGCTTATTCAGTATTCATGTATTCATGAGTTAAAATTATTGCCTTGTTAAATATAAAAGTGCCCGGAGGTATTGTATTTCCTATCAGATCATTATGTTCTAATTTACTATTCAATTTTGTTGACAAAAAAGGGTGATCAGTTAGAGCCATCACCTTATTCCACCATGAACTTCAAATGGTGATGGCAATCACCCTTTTAGGGTGATAAGCAATTGGTGCAAATTGTGGTGATGAGACGGCAATCATTCGTTTCTATCACCTTTCAAGGGTGATGGCCAGACATCATCAAAATAAATACTGATGAATCATCATTTTTTCAGACTGTCTATTTGTTCAAATTCAGACAAGTTTTATCATTTATTCGTGTACAATGAATTTACTTGGTACTTCATAGAGGTCGTCAGCATAACTTTGAAACTCTAAATATTTACCTTAAAATCTGTCTTATACTTCAGTTGCAATCAATAAGTGATTTGTTTTATTTTCTCCGGGGGCTGGATTCTTGGATTGGTATGAATTTACTTGGTACTTCATAGAGGTCGTCAGCATAACTTTGAAACTCTAAATATTTACCTTAAAATCTGTCTTATAGTTCAGTTGCAATCAATAAGTGATTTGTTTTATTTTCTCCGGGGGCTGGATTCTTGGATTGGTACATGTACTGCACTGCCAATCTCACACTCAAAAATGTATAGCATTTGAATGATGTTGACCCCGTCCCCTGATAAGCAGACAACATGTAACATATTTCAGGCCCAACAGGCTTACCCCTCCCTCTCACCATGGGCCTCAAGGCGTATTCTATGCCACGAAGATCTCACAGTGAAACATATTCTCATCGACTGTAGAGTTTAAGATTTCAAGACTCTTTTTATCGAGTAGCTACTTTAGAAGATCTTTTTAGTCGTTTAAAAGAAGACTGTGTTTTTATGTTGTTTGAGGGAAATCGGTTTGCTGTACAAATTTTAATGTGTGTCCATGTTTTGAATGTGTTCTGTTGATTGCTTCTAGATTGCTAGGTTATTAACTTGTTTTTGTTGGAATACTTAGAATTTTGTTGATCGTCGCTATATATATAGCTGAAATATTGCTGAACGCGACGTTAAACCTTAATTTTCTCCCCCTCTTCCCAAGGAACAAAAACAAATGCAACTGCGTGTTTGTACCCCCATCCCATCATCACAATCTCATTTGTTATATTAACAATATCAAGATTTCTATTTATTTCTATTATTTCTAAGTGCAGTGAATACATTTTCATTTGTGAAGTGCTTTATTGATTTGAATACATGGTATAGAAAAAATATGATAGTTCAGATTTACCTGAATGTTGTGCATGTGCACGTATTTATCAAGCAAGGTTGCCTGAGCGCCTCATGAGGTTACTACACCCATATTTTAAACTGCCCAAGATTTGTAAGAACACTGCATGTAAAATACATTAATTTCAAATGACTGACATACTGTAATTAAAAAAAAACAAGATTATTCAATAAAACTACTCTGACAAATTGAGTACATGTATGTAGAACAGCACAATTTACACAGGACCAATAGATAGAAGAATGTAACGAATTGGAGCGATATGCAAGGAGTGGGGGGAGTGAATTTGTCAACAATACATACATCATCAACTGCTTACTGATGCAAAATGCAATTAGTAACATAAATCTGTGCACCAATTGGAGAATATCACTATTAATAATTTGACGTATGTAGCCCATTGAGGTGTAAAACCATGATAGACGTAATAACCCTAACCTGTTTTTGTGACGTGTTTAGCCATCATTGCTAGGAACAGTTTAAATATATACCTCGAAATTAGTTTTTGTAATTTAGGCATCTCGAAGGTATAAGTCGGCTTTTCATCTTGATCTATGTAACACGTACAATATCTCCCAACTTACAATAGAAATCTGATACTTGTTTGATACTTGACAGAAGTTTCAAATCGATATTTTGCTCTTCAGTGTTGGATGAATTTCCAATAAGACACTGAAAGGTTATGCAGAAGAATACGGTACCGGGTTTATGTTGTAAACTATAATAATTTGGATTTTCCGTGAAACATACAAAGATGAATAACAGTCAGTTTATCTCCTTGAGTCAGTAAACTTGGCCTGGCGTATTTATTGATGCAAAATGTGTTATCTTATTCTACTTCCAAAACATGAAATTTCAGCTCAATCATATCATTCATTTCCAAGATGTGAATCGCACGGCAAAACCCATTACAACAAGACAATATATCACCGCTTCTTTGTCGTCACGGCAAACGATCTATAATATAAGTTATGGTTCATGCACGTGCTGAGTTGTATGGGCCTGCGATGTTCATTTCTGATATCATTTGAGCTGGCATAAGGCACATAGCAAACCCGGGACACTTCTGATATAAGCCTCCAAGTAAGACAGACAGATTTTGAATTTGTGGCCTCCCATCCTAAGTTGGATGATGTAGGCCATACCATTGAGGTTGCTTTTAACACAATTAAAACTTTACTTGAACATAAAAAATAAATACTTCACGTTTGATTTTAAAAGAAATACTGTGTTTTTAAGATACTCAATGGGACATATAAACATGTAAACTGAGGCTCCAGAGGCGTTATTGTGTAAGAAGGAAGGGTACTACTTTAAACTTTAAAAGATAATATAAAAACAACCAGCATGCATATATTATGAAACAACGACCCTATTTATCATACATATATAACTGAATTATAAAGGCCCAAACAGCACATGCATATTTTATGTTCAGTTAATAATAAATTCATATTATTTTAGACAAGAGTATTTGTGCGCTTGTTAAAAAAGATGTAACATAACATCTCTACTCATCCCGGTTAAGACCGTGACCGATGACCTCGTGGTATCATCAGACAGTAATGTCCAACCAGAACGAGCAAAGACATTATTTAAAACAAAATTGTTCCCCCCCCTCCCCACCCTTAAGCATAAATAAGAAAATGTATATTGAACAAGATTTGATGTAATATCCATACTCATTCTGGTGAACACCGGAATATCTTCAGACACCGATCCTCCGACACCGATGTCCAACCAGAACAAGCACAGACATTATTTAAAACAGTGTTTAGCAATAAAAGCGAGATTTGATGTAAACTCCTGTCTATCAAATTTACAAATATATGCATGTACTATTATAGTGACCAATATAATCAGAAAATACAGATGGGCACAACATTATATAAAATTTCATTCATAGATTAATTTAATTTAAAATGTACAATGACAAAAAAGTTACCACATGCATATCACAGATTATTAAATAAAAAAAACACATGCAAAAACATGCAATAAAATCAATACAAGGGTTAAATATAATTCACATGCTTATCACAGACGGTAGATAAATATATACAAAATAAAAGCTGACATCACATTAGCCAAGACGCTGAGACACATGCAACACGTATTAAATACACATTACATGCAGATTAGATAATTAATTAAAATCGGCGACAGCCGCCAACAAAATTGGCGACAGCCTGGTACACCTTTAAATACCACGGTTTCTAGCTGGTTTAAAAACAGTCTCCATGGACGGGTTAAAAACACCTGCCTGTAAATGATGATCATAAAATCTAAAACGCTCATTATCATAACGGGAACAGTAAAACAATAAATGGGGAATATTATCCTCGACTAAACATTCATCACATAAACCCGTCTCATGGAGATTAAATCTATATAAATATGCATTCGTGGGTAGATGACCAGACTGCGTTCTTAAAAATAAAACTTCCGATCGTCGGCACGATAGAGTGAAATCATGAGATAAAGAAACGGAAGGATTAAAGGAATAATAAAAACGTCCCTTATTAGAGGTGTCCCAGTCGTCTTGCCACATGCGGATAAACCGAGGTTTTAGCATTGATATTACCTCGGGTACAGATAGCTTGAGAGGAGATGTAATATTCGCCAAATTTAGGGCTTGTTTAGCAAGCGTATCTGCCTGTTCATTCCCCGGTATACCCACATGAGACGGAATCCAAGCAAATGATATATTAATGCCTTGGTGGAATAGCGTTGTATATTCATGTAAAATTTCAAACAAAACCGGACAGGATTTATTCCAAATAAAATGTATCATTGCTTGGAGAGAGCTAAGTGAGTCAGTAAAAATAACAGCTCGAGCTGGTCTAAATTCAGATAAAAAACGAAGTGATAATAAAATAGCCAAGAGTTCAGTTTTAAAAACAGAGACGTGGTCAGATACACGATAAAACTTATTATAATTAATCTCGGGTATGGTAAAAGAGGATCCAGTTTTCCCAGACTCTGGGCACTTCGATCCATCCGTAAAAATCTGTAGATACTGAGACCAATTATAAAAAATGTATTCTTTTGCATGTGCTTCAATCTGATGTGGAGGGTCAGATTTCTTGATTCTATGATGTAAATCAAGAGAAATATTAGGGCATTTTAATTGCCATGGGGGAAATGCGGGGGTAATATTTTGCTGTATATCTAAGTCATTAGTATCAAGTGTATTATTTATAAAAGTTGATCTTATGCTAAATGGTTCTGGATGTCTTGTATTATCGATGTAATATCGATCATATTTAGTGGGGTTAAAAACAGTTATTGCAGAGTTGTTTTTAGAAGATTTTAATTTCAGGGAGTATTTAAGAGTCCGCATGCGCCGTCTAATATACAGGGGCCACTCATTACTCATAACTGGTAAAACATTCAGTGGTGTTGTTCTGAGCGCCCCTGTACATATACGAAGTGCCGAGCACTGGACAGAGTCTAATTTGCCTTTCAGAGTGGCGCATGCGGAATCATATGCCTCACAACAATAATCTAGACGAGAGCGTATAAGAGCTCGATATAGAAGTAAAAGCGATGTACGATCAGCTCCCCAGGATTTCCCCGACACAGAACGCATTAAATTTAAAACTTTGTGACACTTGTCAACAACAGATGTTATATGTTGTTGCCAAGTTAAACGTTTATCAAATATAACGCCAAGATACTTGAATGAGTTCGATACTTTGACAGCAGTGTTATTTAAAAGAAGATCAATTTGACCTCGGACAATACGTTTGGTAAAAACAACAGCCTCAGTTTTGACGGAGGAAAACTTGAACCCCCACATCAGACTCCATTTCTTAATATCATTTAAAGCCAGTTGAATATATTTCCTAGCAGTACTAAAATTACGGCATTTAAACCATATAGCCTTGTCATCGGCAAATAATGAGCAATTTATTTTGGGATTAAGGGCAGATGGTAGGTCATTGATTGCAATATTAAAAAGCGTGGGAGATATAACACTGCCCTGGGGCGTACCATTCTCCACTAAAACCAAGCGAGATAACTCACGACCAATGCGTACACGAATAAAACGGTTGGATAAAAAGCTCTTGACCCATCCCAACATCTTGCCCGAAATCCCCATACCATGCATTTTAATTAAAAGACCACGTCTCCACACCATATCCCAAGCTTTCTCTATATCTAAGAAAACGGATAAAAAGTATTCCTTATTTAATAATGACTTATGAATAGAATCTTCTAAAGTAACAACATGGTCTGTTGTACTCCGGTTCCGGCGGAATCCACTCTGTATAGAGGATAAAATATTATTTTTATCTAAAAACCATAGAAGGCGAGCATTGATCATTTTTTCCATAACTTTACATAAATTTGAAGTTAAAGCAATGGGCCTGTACGACGTGGGGAGAGAGGAGTCCTTACCAGGCTTAGGAACCGGTATAACTATGGCTCTCCCCCACGCCGCAGGAAGACGCATGCCAGACCAGACTGTATTATAAAATAAAAGTAATACATTAAGACATTGCCTCCAAGTAAGTAAGTCAGTAAGTAAATAAGTATCAGTTACGTTGAGCAAGTCAATATGTCTATGCCAAACTTTGACACACTAATTTTCTACTCCATGATTGAAGAGTATGTTATGGCCTTTTAAGTTTAAAACGTCTTGCATTATCTATGTGAATTTCAAATGACGAGAACGTACAAGCGAAACCAACTTGAAATTCTCTTTTGAGTAAACCATACAGACATAGGCATGCGAGGCATCCACAGTCAGAAAATAAGGAGATAGCCATCTTCAAAGAAGGGGACGACAGTATCACACAAAAGGGATTGGTGAATTCATGGAAAACAGTAGAGCTATCACCTTTTTCACGCCATCACCTTTAAAAGGTGATAGCCATCACTCTTTTTGAGCGATAATCAGTGAGTGCAAATGTGTTTATGGTGATAAGGGCTATCCATCATCCTGTTTCGTCATCTTTGAAGGGTGATATCCAGGCATCGTCACATTAAATAGGTGATACATCACCCTTTTTCTGAATGTGCAGGTCCCAAAGAACCCAGACATAGTGAAGTAAAATTCGAATCATATTTCTTCCAACATTCCCTTAAATGAAAGTGCATACATGTCATGGTTTGCAAATAACCCCAAAACCGGGGAATAGGCCGGGTTCATGTCCCATATAGGCCTACGGGAAATCTTTCATATAAGTTATCCTGATGGTAAAACGCGTACCGGCGACCGGTATTCTGTTTTCCAAATGATTTAAAATTACAAGCGTCTAGTCCGTCATTCATAATTCAGCCCTCGTCCATTAAAGAATATCCGTGTCCATGTCATTTCAAGTCATTTTCTATGTCGGTCACGCTTTGACTGTGGATGTTCATTTAAACACATTGATGTTCATTTAAACACAGTGATGATCTTGTATTACACCATGTTAGAATGGCTCCTAACTCATGGTTAACTCGTAATCCGTGTGTAGTATTTATGATAAAATTTCAGATCGTTTGAGTGAAGTCGCTTAGTGGTATAGTCTTGTCGAACAACTTAATACTGTAAAAAGTGTTCTGTGGCGTTGAATGATATCGTCACATATGTCAATGGATTTATTTTCTGCTACTAGGCGATAGATGTACTGCAATCTTAGTCATCAAGGCTCAAATCTGAATACAATTAAAACTTTAAAAAGAAAATAAAGTCGTGCGCGCGCACCACTCTCGAGAAAAAAAGCAGGACGTACTTGACTGCGGGTGGCCTGCATATCTGGATTTCTTTTGCAACAAAACAGAAAACGCGTTGAGTAATTCATCTTTCATTGTTGTATTAAGCGTTTTGTTTTGCGAATACTCTGTGAAAGCCATGCAACTATATACTCTGGATTATTCTTTTGCAATTCACACATTAATACATTATATAATTGTTATCATAACATATTGTTGGCGACCAGGACAATATTTCCAACACCATCCAACCATAGAATCACAATGTTTATGTCATACTGGGATGCACGTTTTCTTCAGTTGTGCCAGTTTGAGTATAACAAAAGATCAGTTGATGCTTATTTACAATCTAAAGAAGATGAATATACCCTGGAGATTTCGTATAGCATGTACCATTCTTATAACGCTAAAGCTATGACAGAAGATTACGATTCATTTTGCATAGTAATCTAATGTCAGTTGATTTATAATGCTGTACTCATTCAATTGTTCCGTTATGTGGCGAAGAATAATAGTTTTCACTTGATTTAGTTGCCAGCTTTCCGTTACATTTAACTCGAGTTAGACCTCGATGGGTGTCCGTAATCATATAATCCTGACATCGCTTCTAAGTAAATTGGAAATAAATCCTTCACACTGACGTGGGATTCAAACATCTTATGCGATGCCATTCGCAACACCGCCGTGATCATCCCCTCGCCTGCCGCGTCTCCGGCCTTTTTTCAATGTATATTCATTCTTGACGATGCGAGCTGATGGATTCTCGCCATGTATAAATCCTGGCACAATACAATACACGGGGGGCATACTCCACGGGATCTCGATTTCTTCAAAGAGCCACGAATTCATCAATTCGAAAAGAATCCAAAGAATATGCATGTTTTTGTTAATTATGCATTTGGAAACAGACGCGCGAGTTACTTGGCAACAATTTGTATATTCAGCACGATTCATCGGACTTTCGAGGGGATGTGCTCTCTTGTCCAAAAGAGTGTGATGTTCCTGATTCGATGTGAATAAACATTTTAGGGTTAATAAACTAGAGGTAATAGCATATCATACAAGTAAGTATGCAGTTCCATTGCATCCGTATATCCAAAGACCTGTATTGACATGAATGTCAATGGGTTTTCTCCATTGTTTCACAGGTAGACCAACGTCATGCTAATGGAGTTCGCCAGTCTTTTGGATAATTGAAAATAATTTGTTGTTGAATTTTATATCATAACAATACATTCAGTTGGAGAGTGATCCAGTTAATAGCATACATTCTTTCCAACCAGTTCGCTAATGTCCATATCTGAAAATATTTTGTACCGCACATAATGGATGGTTTAATTATTTCTCGTGTGACCGACCAAGTTCCACCAATCATTCCAACGTAAACTCAGCCTACCATCAAACTTGATTCTGAGATGCCGCCACCTGTGGATACATAGTTATGTCTCCATCGACTATGTTGTTGTTGGGGGGGGGGGGAGATTTCTAGTGTTCGTTCTGTCTGTCTGTCTGTTAGTCTGTCAATCTGTCTGGCCGTCTCCCTTTCTTTTCTACAAGATATGTAAATATTACTTGACAGAATTTCACGAAACATGAATGGAGGCTTTATTGGAGTGGCTTCTTCATTTGGTTAGGGTTTGGTATCTCTGCGTGCGGGCGTCCATGTTCAGTATCCGTCCGTCCGTCTAATTGTACATGCATATACAGGCGCGGTCCATAAGAGGACTGCTGAATTGAATTTCACCCAACTTGGATGGAAGTTCCATGTGGATGGAAGTTCCTCCTCATGTGAGTATGCGGGTGTGTATGTGTGTGTTTGTGCGTGTGTATGCTTGCGTTCTTGCCTCTAGTTCACTAAAGCTTTCAGAGAACTTTTACACCGGGAAGGTCGTGTTGCCAGAAATATGTCCCTCGTGTCGACATCATTATACGAGAAAACAAAAGACGAGAAACGCGCAATATTAATCATTTCTTGGCTGCCTATATTCAAAGATTGCTAGAGGAAATGTTGTCCCATGTTACTGGCCAGATACAATGCTGACCTATTTATTGGTAAGGTTACGTAATATAATGAGATACTATACTGCAAAGACGACAAACAAAAGCCGTGTGCACCAAAATCTATTTTCCTATCGGAAAACAAATGCGGAAGAACATAGCAGACATGACACTGGCTGAAAACCCATGAATACAAAGTAAAAGCAGTACATGGCGCGTTTGCCATTGCTGTCTTCATATCTTTACATGTTTCTGCATGTACTTTTTTATAGTCAGCCAGCGAATAAAACATATTCGCGATTGGATAATGAATGTTGATCGATCAATGAATGCCTTTTCTCGATATTTATCTGAGATGATCGGGGGGTATCTGACAAACGAATCGACTTCAAATACATTTACTGTCGGGATTTCAGACATTCGTTTCGTTACAAGTTCTATGTCGAAAGTGTTGGCTCAGACAAAGCCAAAGTATGCAGTCTTGCTTGAACCCACCATCATACGCACTGCCTCCATGTATTAAACATATGATAACGCCTTGAAAACATTCAACAATAAATTTTAAAAGGCCAACATTTACTTGATTTTCTATTAAAGACGGAAAGATGATCTCTGCATACTACGCCTTGCAGTTATTGGTTTTCTTATTAGTGAGGAGGTTGTAGCTTCTTTCCCTAACAGCCGAATACCATGACGGTAACAGGCTCTAAACGATTTACATGGTCTTAAACTCTGGCACCACTTCCACTAACGAGCCTATTAGACTCCGAATCACGGTCTAGAGTATGGCATAAATGTCATTGTGAAGATAAAGATATCGATTTGTGCCATTTGAAAAAATAAAAATGAAAAGTCAGGGACAATAATTGTCGTTCACGAGCAGAATAATCCTAAGGAATCCGTACCTTTTCATGGCTATCGATTCGTATTGAACTTGATTTAGAACTGTTTTTCTGTTACATCTGCCGTAAATCCGGGCCAGCAATAAAATATAATAAATTGTCTGTGTCGTTCGACGAGCATTCTACATTAGATAGATTTGATTGTGCGGTTTAAAGTCCATTTCGGTTGGAAAAATCAACTTAGGTTCAGTGCATTTGTTATTAAATTTCTTCGGAATGTCTATGATTAGCCAAATGTCCTCCTAGTCGTTTCGACGAACCATTCGCGCAGTTCTCGCAAATATCAATGCGACCATTTCTCTATCTTACAACTGGAAGGCTTCTCGTGATGCAATGGAGTTCACGAGACGACCAATTCCACGAGGAGAGCAAATTATTCAGAAAATTACGAAATTAGCCGAGGTGTATCGTAATCATATTTTCTGATGACTGTCTTCGTATTACCACTAAATCCAATCATCGCGCCGCAGGGAGTTATAGATTTAAATAACTGGAATATGTGTCACTTCAAAGAGGTTTGCGTTTCACAATATCACTTTGTGAAGTGGAAATGACATGCACTGTATAATATAAATATCGGACTGAATCATCCAAGTGAGCTGAAATTAGAGGCTTGATTTATTCAGCTAATTTTTAATGACATATCAATATACCAACAAGAAAGTTCGTAGTTTTACATAGTACATGTAGATGTAGTGGTAGTCAATATTTTCAGCGAAGGCTTACCGTGAAAACAGGTTCAATAAAAATATGCGTTTATCACACCACCAGCCCCGTATATTTTTCCGCCACGAACGTTTTTTTCTTCTTCATTTTCTTGCAATGTATTAAACGTACTGTTATTCAAATTATCTATGATGACATATACGAAAGGTTAACAAGGGTCTACGAGACGACGTAGTCCGTTATCATTCACCTAAATGTGTATTGTGTGCAACTACATGTATATGAATAAGTAAAGGGAAGCATATGGAAAATTAAAACTTATTGGGGAGAGAGATGTTGTTGCCATATATTTACCGAACAGTTTGGAATTTATTTCATGAAAATATTGCTTTTGACTGCCGAGATATTGTACTTAAAAAAAATTGGGTCTGGTACAAATTTGGTATACAATCGAACCTTGAGAATATCCCGCATTGATCCAGAGATAGTTAGATAGAGAAATAATGGTGTAATTTCTTTTCTACGATGCGTTGGATTCTGATTCTTAAGCATTTCAGTAACACTGCGTTTACAAGTTTATTCGATATCACATTTGTCACTTGGTTAACAATAATCTCAGAAATATGGTTACAATCGAACCGGAAACCAAATGCTTTGTCTCGGGAAATGGACATAGTGATTTTTTTAATGAATATGAATAGCATAGGCGGTTGTTCTTGATTATTCAGTAATGATGGTTTCATAACCTGAAAATATTTCAAAATAAAGCCGTTAGTACCTGGTTACTATGCTAACCGTATTTTTAGAAGTAATTGGATTTTTTTCCAAAAACAAAGTCATATAGTTTTGTAATCAGTGTTATAAATTTGAAAGAGACTAGGTGATACTGAACGAACAATTATTTTAACGACCTAAAGCTTAAATATATGGATGCATTTAATACCCATGTATGTAATGAAAATAGATGCCCTGGATTGCTTTGTCACGATTATTGACAAAATCATAATATCAATTCGACAGGAGCTGGAAATCGAGAATTCATTCATTTGATATTTGCAAGCATGCTTATATAAGTAGCAACCGCCAGTCGGTGTTTCCATATCGGGATCGCTTCCTCACACGGTACTTTGAAATAAATGATCAAATATTGATGATGCAATCTCACAAAGATGAGTCCTTTAGAGGTCCATCATCAATGTGCTTGCTTTTCTTTCAAGAATATTTGCTGTTCTCATTTTGCTGCGTTGCCCCATTTATTCGTGTCAAATGTAAGGTTTTAATTTGTACGGCATAGTCGGAAATGTTTTATACACGTGAATGAAATCGTCATGTGATATACAATATTCCGATGCAATTGACCTGTTCGATCTCACGCTCTATGCCATTTCCTAGGATCATTGTATGCAACTTGGCATCGAGCATATAGAGCCGTACAGTGGCTTATGATTAAGGTTTTCGATGATGGATCCGGAAATTCTTCATTAATGATGACTGGCTACTGCATGTCGGTTCACACAGCAAAATGTTTCTCGTCTATCATTATGTAAACTAACTCGAATGGAGTTCAGTATATGAAACTAAATCAAAAATGTTCAGCTCTCAAATTTGTCCGTTGTTAAGTTATGGTGCAGTCCGTTCCCTGTGCTGTTTATCTAACTCTATCTGTCCAAGAGAGCATATGTTTATTTTCCTCAAAACCCCGGGGCAACACTACATAACCCTAGGTACTGCAAATCTTCTTTCCTCAATATGTGCGAAACTGATTCAGTTTGCCTTATAACGATTCACAGGTTCAGTGTTTATTATAAAAAGATGCAATCTGGAATTTGTTTTAAAACAAAATTAGTCGGAAAATATTTCCAAAAGAGATTCTGTTGGCATTGTTTTTGTTCTAGGTAGCTTTGCACAACTTCCAATCTTGAGACTTTTTATATTTATGGTCCATACATCATGTAAGTTTCACGAGACTATGCGTGCAATAGCCAAATCTGAGGACAACAATGGCTTTTCAGCTACACACAAGCTTGGACAAAAATAGTGAGGCAAATTGCCCAGGTGGTTAAGGTTAAATTTCTTAATATTCGTGAGTTTGTTGTATTCTCATATATAGAGTTTATTGATAATGTCTCTGTCTTGCAGGCAATTTTAAAGATTGAAAACGTCATTTCGCGAAAATCGCCCATAAAAAATCGACTTCTCGGTGTGAGGTTTTCAACGTATTATGTTTATGCCATCATGCGCTGACAAGCTGTTAAGCTTCAAGATGTGATTCATTATACTCTCGGCTTCGAAGTATGCCGATGTGGCTAATATTATATTCCGAATATCTTTGACGAGCCTATTCCAATATATGACCTGTAATGGTTGTTACTATTTTCATCAACGGTGTATCGTGGAATGGAACTCCACGATCTGCGTACAATGTACATACATGTGTAAAGATAAAGCCAGGGATTGTGTTGTCAAAATGATAGAACAAAGATCTCGATAGCTGATTGTCTCTACGAAAGTGAACCCCACGTATAGTTTTATTTGCGTGTAGAAGTCTATATCCAAGTAGCCAACAGCGCGAGTACGTTATGGTAATCAGAGGTTGGAGGTTAATCAACTGTCAATCATCATTGACTGTGTCTTTTCAGATAGGACAATTGTAATAATAGTGGTAAATTACATTTGTCAACCAGCTCCACATGCAATCTCGTACTGATCAGTAATCAATAGTCTTTGGTCCAGGACACTCGTCGATGTCGGGCATGAGGGGAATGCTAACTATGGACTGAGCCACTTCCTCTTTCGCTAAATTTACTCGGACAACTGCCCACTAAAACATGATAGGATGATGTTTTATGAGGTAGAAGACATTGTTTGTGCCTCGGTGTTAGTGCTCACGTCTGAAGTGGTCATTTTGTAACTACGTCTGGTTCAAGATAGCAGTGTCAATGGACAAATCAATCAGAATCTTTCGTCCTAGTAATTATATGTATTCGCCGTAATGGTATGAACAATTTCACATCATCAACAACAGCAAATCATTTAATTAGACGAATGCTCCTCTTGTGCATGTTTCCTCCCATCCAAACATGAACGGCAATATGAGATTTTTTTTCATAGTCAATATGATTACTCAATATGTACAAATTATCGTAGATTTTATCGCAACTTACATATGGTTATCCATTTGAGTATACTACAGTTAATGATCAGTATTCAATGTCCAATGTTATAATAATGTTGCTGGAACTGACTGGTTTTCTGCAACACAAGACCAGAATATTGAGAAAAGCTCAATTAACTACCTTCCCGGATCGTCCAACCTGATGAGACGGTTGAGACATGGACATCTGACCCAAACAGTTGAATGACATAAGGATATAGCTGTTCATTCATCTGGGTAAAAAAAAATAAACGAAGAATTTTCCAGAGAATAGTAATAACTGTAACTGTGATATCATACATCACCTAACAGATATGAAATTGGCACTTCTATATATCATGTATCATATTAGTGAGAAAAACATAGTTTATTTACCTGCGAAATTCCTGTATTTCATATACACGAAAATTTAAACTGAGAATCAAACAAATGTCTCTGTAAGTGACACGGGACACGAAAATTTAGGCAGTGCCGGACCAAGTTCATATTTTGGGCTGGACTAAAGACCATTGCATTATCTGATTATATTTGATAATTTCTTGGTAACGCACGGATGGGCCATTGCCATGAGGGATACGACCCCTAAGAGTTTTGCACCAGTAAACACAAGCGCTTTAAACCACTCGACCATACCAGCTTCCACACACGAGGGCACTCGGAGGAAGGACTCTAGATTGCGCACATTTACTACGGGGAAACCCTCTGAGTGGCCATTTGGAAAGTGGGGAAGACATATGTTCATTTATTTTAGGTGACACATCCCCGGTCTCGGTGTCAATAATTCATAAAAATAATTGGATATATATTACCCTCTTTGGTTATTTTACAAACTTCATGATCTGTGCCATTTTTCAGCCTATCAGTACGCAATCTCGGAACTTCCTTTTGTGGATGTTGAGATGGCCGAGTGTTTAGCGAGGTTGTATTTACGGGACGGAGGTGGATTTGGTGCTACAATATGAGGGCTACAGTACTAATCCCACAGGCTGCTCACCCATCCAGTACTAGTGTATGTGGTTTACCAAGGAAGTTTCCTTAAAATGATTTGGTATATACATTACACAGTTTCTAAATGGCACAAATATGTATTAAGATTCAGAGTACATATGCGGATATCCTATACTTCTGCGGGGGCGTATACACGACTTTCCAGCACGATCAGCCTCATCTCTCACTCAAATCCATTACACGTACATGCACATATGGTATCAAATATAAAAGTGTGACTGATTCTGCTATTCCCCAAAATATTTGTCAGATAAAATCATATCACAAGCAAAGGAATGTTTCTTCGTTGTTTAAGAATGATAATTCGAATTTGAATACGATGTATATCTTATTTATGAAGCCCAAATAGCCCCACCTGTTTTTGCAAAAGCCGTGAGAATTCCGTGCGTCAAACTACGGAAGACCTTAGGGAGCATGAGAGAAAAATACGGTATTGCATGATTGTGTACTCGAGATTTACGCTACCTGGTTCATATATGCGCCACTTATTATGTTGAACCAGAAAACTTGATCCTCTTCTCTATGGCCAGAGCAAGAGACCGAGCCAGGTCGTGCACATGAAACAATGCACAGGAGTGCCTATCACCATGATATACATAGCAATGACATATTTCCTACCATGTCTCCTGGACGATTCATATCATACACCACGCCTAAACAGAACTAGGTACGAAACCCTTGGCAAGCAACCCTTGGTATATGCAAGCCTTTGCGTCATATGGAATCGAATTTTCACGCAAAACAGAGAAAAACGCACTTAATTACATGTTCAATGCTATTTTTAGTAGATTTAGATGTTCAATGCTAATTTTGTTGTAATAACTGTATAGATTCATGTTGAATTCAGAACTCCATTAAACTCTCGTTAGTCTATTCGTATGTCTGACATGTTAGAAATTCGTCTGGTTGTCTGACATATGCGAAGATAAATGACCATGAAAGTGCATGCCGATAAGTTGCAACAGCACGATATCGGAATAACGCGATGGAACATTTTAGACCTGGAACATGATCTTTGAAAGGACTGTCTGCTTTTCGGGCGAGGAGAATTCCGTGCAATGGCAAGTTAACTGCGGGGGATTTCGGGACAAAATTACAGAGCTTGAGAAATGACCCGAGGTCCTTTTGGTAGTTCGCAGATCTCGATGCTTCTTTTCAGAAAACATACAAAGATTTCATTCCTAAATCGATCATGGCCATGTCCACCAAATTGGATTTCTCTGTCGGCCAAAATTCAACTGATTATCCGTTAGACTAGTGACTATTTTATATGATCTTTGCCTCGATGGTTGGATCGGTCGGTTTGGCTTTAAAATCTTGAATTCTCTTGCTACAGGGACCGACAAGAAACTGTTTGATACATCAATACGGCAGCGATTTCATGGCAAGAACATTTGGGATAGGGGAGGTCAAAGGAATCACTGGATCTAGTCAAATAAGCGAAAAAGGCTGAATCAATTATATCAATTGGATTGGCTAGGAGCGGATTTTTATTCAAATCCCAATAGTTATACATATGCGACAACTTGCGGACTACATGTTACGGTATACAGTTGTCACCCTAGACAATGCCAGATAACCTGCTAAACATTGAAATTAACGCTGCATGTTACTGCGCGATATGATTGCCCTACCTTGCAAATAAATGCCGGACAAAACGAGTTTGCATGGCGCATTTGAGTGCAAAATGTCACAACAGGACGGCATTGGCTCTCGTATGGTGTAAATATATTTAGTAAAGATGTGGTCAAAATATTATACAGTTATACTTCCAAACGAAATTGGTTAACTTGTATTGGTCAAAACGCGTCACCGAGAGGTCAACCCGTTTAGTCACGTTCTACTTTGAAGCAAAACGTATGTGCCGTGTTAACACGTTCTGACGCAATTGAGACAAAACGCGATGTAACACGGGCTGCTTGATCACAACATTGATGTTTCTTTTGTGGATATGGTTCTGATCTGTTGTTTACCCTAGCAGCTTCGATTGTCTTTATTATTTGACCCAACTTACTCAAACACTCACCCTAATTAACTCTATTGCTCCATTGAACCGTGTTCCCACTCCCGCCCTAGGTTGATCTATGCGGTTAAGTCACAGTTGCATTGGAAGTTCCATAGCCTCCGCTGACAGAAATGACGCAGGAAATTACGTAGGAATACTCATAGGAGAGACTATGGATATAACTCATTTGCAATTTGATACAGCTATGTTCAGCTGTATGTCGACAATCGTGCACAGAACGGGTTCATTCAAATTTCATGTCACGTTAGCGCTGCTTTCTCCTGAATATCTGATCAATGCTGCTACATGTTGTATTAGGATTGGCTATTCACCAGCACCAAATCTGATAAGGATATTCTACCTTGGCAGCTGATGGATCTATTTCAAACTACGTACTTAAGAAAACAGCAAGACGAATAGCTATTTGAGACCCTCTAAGTCCGCACGTAATGCAGATTGTGGACAGATAGTGCTTTAGAAAAGGACAAGTCAAATACTGGAAGAAAATTACTATCCCTCCATAAGCCAGCGCGATGTGCTACAGACGCCAGCAATGCGACTCAAATTGGGATTCAATGAGATTCCACAATGCTGAAAGAACCTCTTCCGTGGCGACGTATTATCAATTTCCATTACAAGACACCAACGGCAGATAACGATGCCGAAAAACCTTTCTCGTTTATGGTGGATGGTTAGCAACAACACAAATGATCAAATCCTGTGTACTAATTACATTCCACATATTCGATCTTTCTTTAAAAAACATTGCACAGGAGAAATTCCACATATACATGTAGACTTTTGGGCGAGAACTCGGTATACACCACAAACTCAAAATATAAATGATTATCTTGTAGCTCTTGACGTAGATGAATTTAATGACCATATTCCTCTTTCGCTCGCTTCTTGAACACACATATAGGCTGCCTAGTGATACAATTTTTCCTGTACCTGCCTTCACATCGCCAACATGAATTGGTGAATATAGAAATTTTCCAAATGAATTTCTTCATGGAATTTCTGTTAATCGCCGTAAATGCCCAATCCTGAAATTTTCTACGTTACTAGATTCTGGGCGCCAACGCCGCGGAATTTACAGAATAGTTGAATGCATCAGACCTGTCTTATCTTTACCTCGGGAGACGAGATCCATCTAATTGGATTCTACGTGGACGGATAATGGGGAAAAGCGACCTGGCAGAGTGAAAGAATTAAAGCTTGTGGAATCAATAGACTGAGATTGGCTTTCTTTGTTTGTTTGAACGACGCTCGTCAAACAGACGGAGTGAAAGCAAGACCCGCTCTAGAGCACTCGGGGCTTTGGTAAAATCATGTTCCACTGTCGTTTCATCAATGGAGAAATTTTGATTAACGCGCCAATCAATGGACAGAATACCATCGTAAATTGAGTATGATCGTTTGAATGTAATGCGCATGATTACCTCGTGGAGTTGCCCATCCGATGGATGATCTTCGATGAATACGGGAGGGAAATGGCAATTCTTATCAGGGTTTAGTTTCAATTTCACTTCAATCAATACTTGCCCACAGCAGATGTCGAGTCCGACGGCATTCCTTTGATCACATATGTTGTCTTAGGTATACTATGCCTCGCACTGGTCAAGGGGTAATCCCCAAATGCAATATCCATCTAATTCAACATCATTATGAGGTATAACGATCCCTAGATGTACAATAATTGAACAGTAAATTTACTGGGTGTCTTGTGACAATTAAGAACAATTTGAGAAAAAAGCTCAGTAATATCGTCTCTACGAACCAGAAAAGGCTACCTGCATCCACGATAAAGAGAAACGGCAAGTCATTGTTCACCCATAAGGATATACCCAAAGTGTACTGGACTCCAAACATGCAAACATCACCATACCAAGCTAGATTCATTGCTGGTTCTTTCCACCCTGTTAACGAGGGCCATTCTGGGGGTAAAGGCATTCTGGAAAATGTATTGCGCCGCTCTTCCTAAATACTCTGGAGTTGAATGTATCTGAACATTGTAAAACAAAATGTCTCACGGAAGAACTTGATGCGAAAGGCCACATCGCGTACGACATGTAATCACATGGGATTTCTCGACTCCCTATCCTACCATCCCTCAAGAAGACCTTATTGAAACTACATACAGCGCTAATTGCACATCAAATTTATACCTATATCTCTATAAAAATGAAGCAGCCCTCCTCTCTCGTCAACTTTACGACAAAAGAGATGCCTGCAATTTTGACATCCTTAATTAATTTACCCTTTCTGGACAATAATATTCCAGTGGGACCTGCATATGGCGCATGCATATCTCACCTAGTAGCATTTGCTAGATCCTGCGTTAAATGTGACGATTTTAATCAACATCACACCACATTATGGCAAAAACTTATAAAACAGGCTATACCACCAAACACCTCCACTCAGTGTTTCTCAAATTTGGCGATCTATATCGCATGCAGATAGCACAATATCAATGTAGAGCGCACGATCTATGGTGTTACGTTTCGTAACTTGTGTCTAATTCCGCTTTACCCGGAACTAGGGGCCGTATGAAACCATGTATTTCAAGATCATCATCGTGTTCATATGAACAGACGCAAACAAAGCGTGACTGAGATACATCCTTCTCTGCATAACGAGTTTAGCGAAAATCATATGGATTAAGAATACTGATCAGCGATACGGATTTGATATTTTTGGAACGTCACGATGTCTCGCCGGCATCAATGAAAACTGTTGACCGCTTCTGTTTTGCAAGAAACTAGCCTATTTTTATGTATATTATTATTTATTTTTTGAAGTTGGTGCTTATGCTGTTATATGAATAAGGTCTTTCGATTATGGACGCGGATATTATTTAATGGACGACGGCTGAATAATGAATGCCGGATTAGACGCTTGTAATTGTTATAAAAATTTTGACAGAGTTTAATATGCCCTTGTGTCTTTTCAACGCCTTCATATATTCTTGGCAGTATAACAGGTCAGATTTTTGTGAAGGATGGTTTCATTCATTTTCAAAAGTTAGCTAGTGTATTTAGTGAATACGTGTTGTACTGTAATACCGAATACCTGGCTTGATATTCAGGATCTACACCCGAAGCTATATTTTCGGTATGAGGCTTAATTTCGTTTGATTTCATCCCTACTCTGATCCATCAGGTTTTTTTCAATTAGGTCGGAACGACCAGATTCTGGTTTCTAAGCAAATGCTGGCGAAAATGACCGGCGACTGAGGCCGAAGGGCCAAGCACAAGTCATTTATTATCAGCAGTAAATGCATCGGTGCTGGTGGTTGATCGTGACCTATGTCTGCCCTCATCGCCACAAGCCTCTCGGCCAAGCCTGTTCCGAGATGGTATCCGTGACCGACCAAATATACATCAGCATGCAAATGGAGTCTGTGAAATTCACGGTTCGTGGAAGGACCTCTACTGCTGTTCTTGCCCTCGTGATCGGCAGATATGAAACAATTACATAATGGTCTCAGGATCTGTATAAAAAAATAATCGCGGTTTATGTTGTGCTATACCATGTATATCATCAAGGTATAAGAGTACTGGACTGGACTGGCATGGACTTGATCACAAATGTAAATCTACGATCGACATAGCCAGTTAACTTACATGAATATTATGTATGTTGATGTTGTATACAAATTCCCCACAAAACATGCATCCGGTGTGTGACGAATGGCAATTTACAATTAACATGGTTAACTAAATTATTAATTAAATCCCAGGGGAGCGATATAATATCTCGAACCGCTACTCGGAATTCCCACAAAACAGTCTGAATGCGGATACATGGAAAAACGTTCCTTCCGGGAATTGATTAATTATTCAATAGTTTTCAGGTATCTCAGATTCCGGGAATCTCCTTTGGTGTGCTCATCTCATTTACAATATGTGTTTATCGAAGTCTTTCAAGAACGAATCAGATATGATGGATCACGGACTGTTCACGCATGGCTGACATACATTGAAAAATGCGGTCTCACTTGCTGTTCACAAAGGACGTAAACTATTAAAAATGTTGATATTTTGAGTAGCAATCAAGATTTGCACAATTCAGTTCCACTGGGAATTTCATCCTGCATTCGTGAAATTGTTATTATCTAGGCATATGTAGAAAATGCAAATACATCACAGGGAATTTGAATAATGACGACAAAATTATGTTGAAATTGACATTTGAAGGATACTTTAATGAATCAGCTTCAATGCTTCAACACTTCACCAATTATGTTCCAGTTGGATTTCTAAATATATATAAATACAAATATGTTTTGAATAGGAATGTTTTACATTCTTGGTTCCTGACGGAAAAAATCTCTCACATATGCTTACATTTCGGTGCGCGCATGCCCACATTTGCTCTTCCCCTGTCGTAGCCAGTAATGACAGTGTCCAGTGATCATGATACCATGCATCAAATATGTTGAAATGGAACATTAAAAAAGAATATTTGACTTTAATAATGATAATAGGCGCTTCGATGTCTGACCCATTTCCTGTCAAACGAACTGACAATGCCGATTCGTGCAAAGAGAACACACGAGTTATAATTGACAGTTTTAATTGGTGGCATTAATATGGCAATACTATCAATGATTGGTTTAAGGTCATCCATAGTACCTATGGATATGTATGTATGATATGGGATCCAACACTGAGAATGTTTAAATGAAATACATTTAGTACGCTAAATCAAATTCGAAATACACGCTCTGGACACTTCGGACCACAAAAGGTCGTTGAATTGAACTTTGATCGACAAATATGTTATTGAATTTCAAACGTACGCATTGTAGTAACAATGTGCTTAATCGGGGTTATTATAATTAAAATTCTTAGACCATTTTCACAAGTATTGTATTAATTAGCTGTATCGTTCACAAACAGAGAGAACCCATGAAATAAACGAAAGGGCAACAGGTATTGTTGGAAGGCTATTTTCTTTGGATTATTGAGCTGTAATTCTTCCGAATTACCCGCTTGAGATAGGTATTACTAGAAACGAGAATGAAACTTAGTTTTGACGAACAATGGTATGAATATACTATCACAGAAACCGGGTGAAAGGGTTTTTAGCGCCTTTGAGTAAATTTCCAGTTGGACCTGTAAATGGCGTATATATATATTTCTCCTGATAGCATGCGCTAGATCCTGAGGAAAATGTGACTAATTTAATCACCGTCTGGCTTTACGTTTTGTAACTTTTGTCAAGTTCCGCTAAACTATGATCTGTATGAACCCCATCTGCTTCGGGATCCTCATGGTGTCCATATGAACGATCACATTCCTTTGTTAACAACGAAACTCCTATGGAATAAGATTACTCATCAGAACACGATATGGATTTGATATATGTCTTGCCGGTATCATTGAAAATTGCTGAACGCTTCTCTCTTGCATAAAACTAGCCTATATCTGTGTGTAATGTGATTGTTTTTTGTTTGTTTTTATTTGAGGCTAATGCTTTTATACGAACCGGGTCTTTGGATTATGGGCGCGGAAATTATGTAATGGGCGACGGCTGAATATTAAATGACGGACAATGTACTTTCTGATACAGGACAGTTGAACTGTTTGATCTCGGCACCGTTGAGCGTGATCTCTGTGGAGAGCCTGGCACATGTCAGCCGACCGAGTAGTGATTACCGATACTCAGGATTCGACAACAATCAAGCCCCAACCGGCGAGTCGCGCCATAAGGTGTCACACCAGAATCACAACCCAACCCCTGATGTTAAGGGGTGGGGTGGCGTGAATATTATATATTGAGATTATATAGGTCAGTTGAAGCAATCTTGTGAAATCATACGTTATGATTCGGGGTCTTTGCTGTTCAAATAATTAGCTTGAATTCCACCCAATCTGGCGCAACTTCACTCGATGACATACAGCCAGAAGGGAAATACATTATAACATGTTGGGGCTCCATTAATCTTTCAGAATGACGTCATCCAGTCAGACTTGGATAATCCACTTACTTGTTGAAAGGTGAGCAGTTCACTCATCATTCGTCGAATGACTAATTATATAAACGAAGCCGCGCCAAAGAAACAAACTGACTAGGGTCGCAGTTCATTCGTTTCTGTCACATTCATTCAGATAAGATGTGTTGTTATGTTCCGGATATCCGCTAATGTTAAACTCATACATTTGCCTGCAACCGTCTTTAGATTTGATCTGAAAATCCGTTGAAGCAAAATCCTCCACTGTATTGAGTTTAGGCTTCGTAACAGATCCAAATCAACATTTCAGATTGTCAACGGTTGACGTGAAAGCTGCGATTGGGATTGTCAGCAGGTAATGAACATGCGGTCAACATAGTAAATGTCCTTGGTAATTTTAACCAAGAATATTTCAATACAAGCTTCAACTCCATCATTCAGTATGCAGTCGTCGCCCATAATCTAAACATCTAATGTGTTTTTCAATCTGTTCTCTCCCTTTCTTATTCTGTGTCTTCTCCTTTTCATCACTTTTGTTTTCTGCAGGATAACTTTTGAAAGCCTTTGTCAATCGACATCAAATGTGTTGTGCATACTGCTCCTGTCTAGCCGAAGACAGCCACTTTTCAGCTCTATCCGAAACTAAGATTTGTTTTCAACAATTTCTCTTATATATATATTTTATTAATTTTGACCTGTTTGCACGACGCTCAAAATTCATCAACTTTATATCCAGTTTGGCCAAAACAGATAACATTCCTCCGTTGTTTTTCATTCAAACGAAACCATATTTAACACTAGAAGCACATATACTCTTTTCTCTACCAACACACAAGTTAGTATGCTTTATATCACGATGGGAAAGGTCGTCAATGCCACTTCACTTAAGATGGCGATGCCGATGTTGTTTTCGTTCTATTCAATAGGAAAGTAGTCGTTTTCATGCCCCTTTGACTCATTTTTTCAGAGGAGACCAGCTAGTAAGTGTTCTACCGCCAAATGTCAGCATACATTCCTCCGACAACGTTATAGCTGGATGTATTAGGTGTTGTTGTTGTTGTTGTCAACTTCTGTGTTGCGTTTTGCTTCCTGCGTATCTTGAGACACCATATTGCTGCGAAAATGTTTCCTGTATGTCCTCTAACAGAGATCCGTTCCGATCGGTCGAGCTAAAGTAAATTATTCGTCAAATTCTTCAAATTCCCTATATGCTGAGATTTTCTTTTGTAAAATATGTTTACTTTTGGTGTAGTTTAATGTATTCATTGAATGATTTTTAGTAGTAATGCCTCAATAAACTTTCGGTAACATCTCCCGTAGTCCGTACACCACATCTTCCGGTAACAAGACGCATAGTCTGTAAGCCTGTCACGTGCCTGTAGACCGTGTAATCTATATTTTGATGAATAATCGACGCGCCACTTGGAGCGAACTTTTTCTTTCAATAATATTACATGTAAAACGATAGACCGGATTCTTTTCGAAATTTAGTATGTGGATGTCTTGCCGCAATATATAATTTATTGTGCATCTCATCCACATATCCACATAAGGTGACGCCACCTGGGGACAACTTCAAATTTCATTTCCATGACAAAAACAATAGAAAATTATGGATTATTTTCAAATTTGATTATCGATATCTTGTGTCCGTTGTCTACTTTCAGAAATTTGTGGTGCCTCTCGGACGCCAAACTTAAGATTTGTCTTCTGGACAGTAAGTTTAGAATAACGTAACGATATTTTTTTTAAAATGCGTTATGTGGATTTCATGCCGCACGGTATCGTTTGAAATCACTTTCCGTCCACAATTGTACACCAATATGTGGTGCCAATTGGAAGTCAAACTTGAAATATTATTTTGAATTTTTTTCTACATGTGGTGCCTGAAATCATCCCACAAAATGGCACTAATGTTCACAAGTCATCCTAATAGGTCAACTTACAATTTTGTTTCTCTCGGTATTTTGTTCTCTCTACGTAAACACAGGAGTGGCATGGCCTGAAATCCAACACCACCTGAAGGCCAAATTTGAAATTCCATTTCTGGACACTAATGTTTAAATTCCTCTGAACAATATTTCCAAATGCTTTATGTAGAATGCCACAATATAGCCCTTGATCATTTACCGTCCACATACCGGTATGCCCAACTGGTGGAGCCAACTTGGGCCAACTTTGGAATGTAGATACCTTGCCAAAATTCACCGCATGGGATTAATATTTTTAGAAATAAGGTTTTCTTTACTCCTTGTGTAAGTGAGAGTTTGATAACAGCATTAGCATGAAATAAAAAAAATCGTATTATAGATAAACACTTTCTGTAATACAAGAGAGAAGCCGTCAGTGTTCAATGACTCCGAAAAGACACCACGATGACCCAAATATCAAACCCGTATAGGTCATCTGTATTTTTACATCCATAAGAATTTCGTTAAAAATATCGTTATCCAGAGAAGGATGTAACTCAGGTTAACATTTTGGTTGCTCATATGAACGCCAGGAGATCCTTGAAATGCATGGGGCCCATACGGAATCCGTCACTTACACATTATTCAGAGAGAGAGAGAGAGAGAGAGAGAGAATTAAGGTTTAACGTCGCGATCAGCAATATATCGACGATCAAACAAAATTCTAAGTATTCACTTAGTAATCCAACACATTAAAACATACACACATGAAAGCTTATGCAACAAAACGATTTCTCTCAAATAACCCAGGACACAGTCTAAAGATCTAAAAAGATCTTCCAAAGTGGTCGCTCGATAAAAAGAATCTCATACAATCTTAAAATCTGTACAGTCGATAAGAATATGTTTCACTGTGAGACTTTCGTGGCATGGAATACACCTTGGGACTGGCTCTTTTTCAGTAAATGTTCCTGAGTCAATCGTGTATGGCCGACTCTACATCGCCTGAGCATGGCTTGATAGAAACGTTTCTGGCTGTTTAGATGAGTATAGCCTACAGTTTTTCAGTGATCAAATCTACAGTCATATAATTGTAGAATATTCAAGATGGTGGGACGATTCAAAGTTCCACGTTTAATCGCTTGAAGGCATGAGAATATGACACATTTTTTTTTCCTTCCAGTGGAACCAATACCTTCCAAAACCAACAATATAACTTTTGCTTCTGCAGTGAATATCGAACTTTTATCTCGTAGTCGACAGGTTTTAGTTTTGGAACTAAAGATAGTAGCACATGCTACTCTCTCACCATCTTTAGAACCATCTGTATAAATAGCCTGTTGTGATCTGTATTTTTCTCTCAGCAGACCAAATTCTTGTGTATACAAGAGCTGGCTCGTGTTTGCCTTTTCACATTTCGTTAGTGTAATATCTACTTCTGGTTGAGCTAACTGCCATGGTGGAATTGGTAAAAGCTTGTTAGGTAAAATTTGACTAACCTTAATACCAGCTGCTACAATCTGTGGTTTCAGACGAATTCCAATAGGTGGAATAAAGGAGGGTTTCTTTAAATAGATATCCACGAACTGAGATAACAAATAACAGCCCGTCTGTGCAGTGACACGTGACCTCGGCTAATCAGCTACTGGTTCGTATATTTTCACTTTGCTCTATCGTTTAACGTAAGAGAATATTCTGAACTGGTGATAGCTGGCATATTTTTATGTAATATTTCCCCAATTATACATTATTCTAAGCATGTCGACAATTTCTTGTAATTTGTGGGAAAATTAAGGAATAATTCCCTTACTGCGGTAAAACAAGTTAGATAGATCGCCATGCAATAGGACGAGTCTACGTTTGGTCCCGAAGGCCGTAGACCTGAGTGATCAAACGTGAACACTCATCCTATTGCATGGCGATCTATCCTACTTGTTTTATCGCAAACAAGCCATTATTTCTATTCTACTATACCACAAACGGCAGAATTGTGGAGATTTTTCGAGCAAATGAATATATTTTATCATGTAATTACACGTTAGCAGCCCTATACGTGATAAAAAATGCTTTCGTACATGAATTAATCGAAGTAAACGACACCTGCAAGTCGCATGCCCGAAATCGACACGCAGGAGACGAGTCCACAGTATGGCAGCTAGGGGCATGCTAAAACGCTTGTAATGTTCAAAATGACGAAAAAACAATGTTAACATTTACCAATAAATTTCAAGAATATTCCAACTATAGCGTGAACCTTGGATTTTTTAAATACATTACTGTGGAACCGGTACTTCATATACAATGGTCATATCGCAGTACAACGATCAGCCTATGCCCCTATGGTAGCGTGCAACTGGGCACGCGAAGAAAATCCTGGCGTCAAACTATTCACACCGAACCGCTCTTCAAGTGACGTCTATTGGAATTGGAATTGGGTGCCACCTGGGCTTCCTTCCTTATATGTAATAATGTTATTTGGTAAAACACATCGGGTGTGATAGAATATAGTATAGTGGTTCATAATAATTTTCCATGATAAAATATATTGCAAGTGAAATATATGAAACTAATCAGCTGAAGTAACGGGTCACTGCACAGACAGGTTCTTCTTTGTTCTCTTAATAATGTTCATGCGACGGATTGGACGCAAGTTACGAAATTAGAAGATCTTGCACGCACGATATGTATCGCCAAATTTGAGAAACTGTGAGTAGATGAGCTTGGTGGTATAGCCCTAGTTTACAAGTTTCTTCAGTAATGTTTCGTGACACTGATTAATAAGATTAATAAGATGGTCACGTTTCACACAGCTACTATGTGAGATATACATAGGTCATATGCAGGTCCCCCAGGAATATTACTGTCCAGAAAGGGATTGGGTACAATGTCAGAATTGCAGTCATCCCTTTTGTCGTAAAGTCGACGAGAGAGAGAAGACTCGCCTTATTGTTATGGAGACATATGATGCCTCCTTAAGGCTATCTGTTATTTCATTCAAATCCAGTGAATATGTCCTTCCGTGCGTTGTCAATAAAGCGAATTTCGAAATCGAGAAGATCCTTGATGTAACGTTTGATGAATGAGAATGAACGAGACTGGAAATGATCTATTTTTATAGCTGCTGCATATAGTCCTATTCCTAAGACACAGATTTAGCCCAGTCTAAATGCGCGTGCTCAATTTATATCCAAATTTCGCATATACATTATCACTGAGATATTCAAGCAACTCTATAGAAACATTCCATGAATGATATCCCTTGTATGTATTAGAGTTGAAGAATGCTTGTTAGCGTCTGGCATTAACACATTGGCGAGCAGCTTTCTTGAACACCGAAATTATCAATGGACTAAGACGGTCAGATATGTTCTGCTTAATCAAGTCACCAGTGGTCTTCCGCGCTGCGCAATATTATCATTAGATGTCTGTTAAAACTATGTCTACATGTAAACCCTTTCCTATGTTGTGACATGACGAACGATTTGGGAAATTATAGGGTTTGGAATTTGGCCATTGTCTTGGCTCAAACACCAATTGAACAAATTTACCATTGCTTCCGGGCTCATACAAATTACTATGTAACCTTATATCCATCCTGGATATCCATGGTGGACAAGACTGAGATAACGCTTGCGGTAGTACACTAGAACCTAAAATCCTGGTTTTTATTGTAGTTCGTTATCTTCCACGAAGGCACACTGTTTTATTCTGAGAACGTCCATCTCACCATAATATCTACATGTACGAGTTCCTTAGCCACTGATATATAAATGCCCAATAACCTCTGAGAGAGAAAAAAATTCGAATGTTGAGAAATTATCTTGTAAAGATTGATTCCGTCCACAAAAAATAGGAAAGGAATATCGTATCCCCCATGTTCTCGTCAACAGAGCTACTGATTTGTCAGATGCGATATACGAATACTAAAAATTCTACGTCCGGCATGATCCATATCTAATCAATCGATCATCCTTGCCATGTATGAGAGTGTATGTTTTATGCTGGACGGGAAACTAACGTATCAAAATAATGAAAGTGACTACAATATGATCCATAGACTACGGTGAATTGAAACATCGGAGGAATATTTGATTTTAAAATAGTATTGTTCCTTAATTCCGCTGTTTGGCCCAGATTATCGGAAATCGGAATAGCCATATGTAAAAGACTTATTTGTGCCATTATTGTTTTCTTAGGGGATTTGCCTGGGAACCATATACGGTTAAATGTACAGGTATCGTTTTATGTTTATAGACTACCGGTATTATAAAATCGGATTTCAGTCAATTATGGCAAAGATTGAAGTGCAGACCTGAGCTTGAACAGATATATTTAAATTCTCTTTGTCAGGTCTCTCATTGTGTGACTCCGATGACCAGTCAAAATATTCAATACATTTTTCTTCACCACTGGTGTTTCGTTCCCTGGTTTGAGAACTTGAATATCTCCAGCGAGAAAACACTCTTCTCCAGGAAAAAAAAGACACTCTTTTATAAAGTTTCACCAAAAAAGTCCAGGCCAAAATTCGGAAAAAAACCCTGAGGTATTGTTAATTTGCTGTAGGTATTTTCCACTTGGCAATGCCATCAGCTAAATAAAACATTTAAAATTGAATAAACATATCACGAGCGAAGTTCGTTTTATGTGCAGACATACATTCAAGTTGGAATAACTTCATACCTATCGGTCTTGTGGCCAGTATATTCATCTTGTTGTTATAATATGTATACACAATATGTATGTAATATTGACCGTGTATAATATGTATATTGATCGTGTACACGGTTCTCTCCGCCCCCCCCCCCAAAAAAAAACAACAAATGCATGCGAGTGGATGAAAGTCTGGCTGTTGGCTGTAATTCATTAACGAATTAGTAGCGAAACGTTGTGGCCACTCGCCGTCTGCGAAATAATCCACGTGGGAGGGTATTTGAGAATAAGATGTATTTAGAAGGATAACAATCAGCCAGGTTTATCTGGCGATAAGCGTATGATAGGATTTTGCCCTTCGCACATTAATCGGTCGAAATGTTTGTTCATTAACAATGTATGCTTGTCAGTAGCCTACAAATACTGTGAGAAAATCGTATCCTGTACAGAAATATTGAAACCTTTCGTACCGGCAATTTATTTGCATTGTACAGTTTAATAGTTAGGAGCTAATGGCCTCAGGCTTAGATCTTTTCCTTTCTGTGCGATTCGCAGGAACATTTACATTGATGGCGGGAAATAAATTCGTGTAATGATCCCAAGCAGATGATACTATTTCTGAGAAAACAGGGTGCCAGTGTGATCAGTTAGTCTGTTGTATCGCTTCGCTGTGGGTAAAGGACGAGAGAAGAAATCTGTTGTCGAACTCTCCATGGGAATCTAGTCATCTGCACAGATTTTCCCGTCCAAGTCACCTCGGATAATAGAAACGAGACTTTAGCCCCTGCAGTGACAGAAAATACAAGGAACGATGCCATTAATCATCATGAAGATATGGACGGATTTATGCCAAGCATACAAAATACACATATTTTAGATTGGACAAGCCCGAGGTGAATACCCAATAAATTGATTTCATAGAGACAGTCTGTGGTTTGAGGGAAAGGGCCGAGTTCAGTGGAAATTGTCACAATCTCAGTCTTCATTATATCGACCGAGAGCTAGATCTTGTGGTCAAGAATAAACAATTCGTATCACGTGATCGGCTGACCGAAGTCGTCTGTTTGACGATTCGGATTTGTTTGCATCCGTCTAACAAGCGACAACGGAATAACTTCCGCAACAGCTGGATGGCGGAACAAATGAAGGATGATTTCGGGTCGTCATACAGTTGTCAGATCTAACATTCTGCAGCCAGCCGTATTTTAGTTTGGTCGTCCACAATGTTGTCTGACTCTATCTGACTTAATGTTCATGTCAACGAGTTTTGGTTCCATTGTCTTCGTTTTCATCGCGAAGGGTAAATAAGTAGAAATAACCCTGCGACTGCAGATAGGTTAGCGTCCCAGGTCGTTCATGAACAAATAGCAAAAATTCCGTAATCCTGGAAAACCATAGTCGACTGCATGTAATAAGGAGGGGAAACAGTTATAAGAATCCTATACTGCATTAATCTTGTTTGAATGACGTCAGATCTGAAAAATCCATTTATCTTTTAGCTGAGCAGTTCACCGTGCATACAGATCATTATCCTGTCTTTGAATGAATGTTGCCTCGTTCCAGATACCGAGGCGTAATTTATTCTGGAGAAATGTTAAACACTTTTTATTGAAGTTACCAGGAGCATAGTTTATTTTTTTCCACGAACGATATTAACAATTCAACTATGCATGATAATTATATGTCGCATATCTGTTCATGTAAAGCGCGTACCTGCAGAGACACCACTTCTATTTGACAATGGCTAATGTTCTAATTAAGTGTTGCTTCTCGAAATTTCCTGCCCAAATATCGTTCACAGAGTTGCACAAATTAGTGTTATGTTGAAACCAGAAACCTTATTACTGCTTTGCTACAAAGCTATACCGTAAACGGCATTGAGACCATTCACTGGTGGTGTTTTCTGAGCAGGAATTTTTAACATGCGTTCACTATCTCGAGGAAAATAAGAATGGTCCAACAAACCCAGAAAATGGATATGTGTCGTGAGCGTCCATGGCTTTTTAATATTGATGTTGTAGTTTACAAGGCGACATGTACCTTTCACGATCAAGTGTCCAGTACAGGATGATATCATATCAAGTTGCCTCAGACGCCAATCTTCCTTTTAAATTGCTGCGCTCTTATAATTTAGAACTGTTCATTTTCTTTCTGAAAACAATTTATTCGCGATATTTCTTTTCTTTTGGTTGCAAAAGTGTTTTTAATCGAGAAGATATCACGAATGAATCATTATATTTTGAATCGAGAATAAAAACCGATGGAACCAATCAAACCGGATCGAGGATTTATCGAAAGTCGCAAGGCCCACATCGATGTCGAGATGGATATTGTAACTCGTGCGAAAACCAGGAAAATAATTAGAAACGATGTTTCTTCATATGATCCTTTTATGTTCGATCTGTATGTTCAGGGCGTCATGTCTTCATGAATTGAAAGATGTATAATCTATCGTTCTTTTATCTCCTTGAGTATTGATTAACATCCACCGCGGAATTAATCCACTGCATACACATTCAATAATTATATGGCCTCATTTGTTATTTAATTTAGTCTAGACAATTATGTTGAACGTCAGATATGAATAATTTAAATATTATTAAGGGAGAGACCTGTGTAAATCAAAAGCATGATAGTTCGCATCTATATGTCCCATTTGCAATAATACTCCGGACTGCACCAGAGTAAATTGAGAGACAAAAATCTAACTACACCAACACAACCACAGGTGGTGAGATAAGATGCCGACGTATTGACAGGAAACATTGTGACCGTCACATGGCAGTATTCTGACCGCATTAAATATTAAAATCGCATTAAATATTAAAAAAAAATCGCATGGAATATTAAAAACAAAAAAAAATCAAACGAAACCTGATTCCGATGATGTTTTATACCCAATCACGCTTATATGGTAGGTGTTCTTTTGGACATCTTGAATCACGGTAGGAAGGCAGAAAGGACCGTCTCAACGGTGGCGTTGCCGGGACCTCTTGGTCTTTTCAGAGGACCCTCTAGGTTTGAGCGGCTGTAAGTTTTGACCCCGCACTAATATAAACCATCGAAAGTAACCGTGAACATTCACCTGGCACGCTATGAACCTTGTCAGGTTGTTTTATATTTGGAGAAAATAATCGGGAAACGTTGAAATTTGGACGTTGATGCCAGTCCGATTTCGTCACATATGAGATATGCACACTTATTAAGTATTCTCCGTGGCTAAAATGATCTCACTTGCTTTGAAATGTGACAGAAGACGCCATCGCGCCTTCAATTTATTCGATAGATTGCTGTAATTCAGGAAAACGTCGCTGTTTTTGTGGCAAGAAACTTTCTCAGACGCTGGCACCGCAACTTCTGGGTTGAATCTCCGTGCGTCCGTATGTTGTCCGAGGCCCCGTGCGGATGATGACATGTGAATAAGAGTGCCTGGGGTAGGGCTAAGATTCAAGGCCGGGTTGGGGGATGACGGTAGAGAGCGGAGATCATATATATTTGGCGGACGGGTAATGTACTAGTCTCGGTAAATCTCTGTGTGTGTGTTAGAGGAGTGGGGGGGGGGTGGTTGACCCGAGAAAGTATGCCCTGTCTATGAGAACGTAAATCTCACGACAGGCAGTGAGTGGGGGTTAGAGCTAACACTGTCAAACCGGGGGCGAGGAGCATCATAAGCAATATCTAAACTGTCTCTGAAACGACACAAAAATAAAATGAGAGCCGACACTCCGAGACCTTATATCACCAGTGGCTGTAGCTCCTAATTTGATTATGTAGTTTATCGGAGACTATATCATAAATATAATAACTAGGAAAACCTGACCGAAAAATCGAATAACAAACGCACATTTATAATATGGCCACACTGTGGCGTCATCAAAGCTTGACCCCGCGATATATTGTACAGTTTCCGATAGTGCAAAGGTTAAGACAAATATTCACGGAGTTGTGTTTGTGGGGAGGAGGGTGGTGGCGAAATGACCCCTCTACGGTCTTGAGCAGGCCTCAAATCGCCCAGTCCAGGTTGGTAAAAGGAAGTGGTCTTCACTGGGGCATATAATGGCTTGAGCTTGTGAAACGGAGTGCTATGTGCTCAGGTGGGGATGTTGTAACGGGTCGCGACGTGCCAGGCTATAGTTTCTGCATTACTAAAGAGAGGTAAATGTATGGACCACTCCCCCCCCCCCCCACACACTTTTTTTCGACAACAACTCCCACGTTTAGGTTCTTCAGCGTCTCGACTTTTGAGCCACGATCAAAAACGAAAGCATAGCGATGGGTGGGCTCTCCGGATACGTCCCACCGTACCTGGCGAAAACCATACTCTTCTTAGCCCGGGCTTCTTGTGTCCTGTCCTGGTGGGAGGCGGGGAGGGGGGGGGAGGTGTCGTCACAGTGCCGTCCTTTTAAAAAAAGACCTGTTGTAGTCGATTTTTCTGTCAAATTATTCGATTTTTTTAAATTTTCTTCGCAGAAACTGTATGATTAATTAGTAAATAACAATCTGATGTGAAATAAAATAGTTTGTGCCCACTTTTCATCGCTGAAAAGAGGTATCTTGAAGAAAAATGACGCAAAACATCACTTTCTTGTACGGAAAATGGCAGCCATTTGAATTTAACCCCGATCGGGATTGGGGGAGGGGAGGGGGGGGGGGGTATGAAAATAGGCTCAAAATAACCCCAATATGACAAATTGCATAATGTATAGTCATAATTTAATGATTTGTAAGTTTCATTCCCGGAAATTACCCGGAATGCCTTTCCAGGCATAGGACACCAAAGCTTCCCGGAGTTTGAAGGCGGCCATGGGTCCTCGTTTAAGTGCTGGGATATCTTGCATCAGTGCATATCGTTAATGGATGGATGGTTATTGTTCATAGATATGACTGCAAAATTGTACTATATTCCGCCTCTCCTCCAGCATCTTACATCTTCAGCCATTTCATTTGTCGGTGTTAAACAACAATGATGAAATACCCTGATAATTGCACTCCGAAAAGTTTTCCTGGAATTGCCGTAAGTTAATTAACCCTATCTGGCTTGGCCTTTTGGGGCCTGCCCAGGCGGTGGGGGGAGGGGGTCATAAATGTTTTTCTTACCCCTTGAACTTGGAGACTGAAACTTACCACACTATACTCTTGGGTGAAGGTCTACCAGAAAATGTAAAAAATCCAAGACGGCTGCCTTGATCACGTCACATTGACGTCATCTTTAACACATTTTTTTGTCGATTTTTCGAATTTGTTATTTATGTGTTTTCGTTGCAAAAACTGCATGATAAATTAGTAAGCCAACATTTTCCGCCCTTGCCCCCGCCAAGATTGACGATGTTCTTAGCCTTTTCATTGTGGGGATTATTTTTAGAATATTCTATGTCGGAGTTTTCGAAGAAAAAGGGCCGGATAATTCTTGTGTTTTCACTTTCTTGAGTGATTCCGCTAAACGTTTCTGGGAATTATTCAAATGTTTGTTTCGGAATTTCTGGATAAGTCATTTGTGTGATATCCTTGACTGTGTGATATCCCGGACTGATTTGTCAAATTCCAATAAATAAATGATAAATAATATAAAGGAAGGTATAATGATCTGGATTGTGAGATCCGTGTCGTCAACATCAGCGGACACCAATTTAGTCTTCAAAAATTGCAGCCAAAATTTATACATGTTGGCATGCCAAATTGGACAGAGAGGTTGCGTTGCCAGAAAAGTCGTCTGCTCAGACTGTGCCGAGAGGGTCATGCAAGTCACACGTTAATTAAAGTCTCAATAGACTCCCTACCACCAGGGGATTATTCTAGGTGACGTTTCTTAGATATCCTGTCTTATATAATTGCTTCTTATATTGTTATAATCCGGTTGTTTGCAAAAAAAAGTCTTAGTGGGTCTGACCAGGACAGGTATTGCCGTGACCCCACCCAAGATCAGGGGTTAAATTCCAATTTCCGTAGCCAGATTGGTTCTATGGTCCAGTTAACCTGAATGCTATGTTTATTGAACCCATTTACTTCAGTGTGTGAGACGAGACAATAGTGTATTGGTGTCCTTGAAAATTTATACTATTGTGGTCCCTTGATGCACTATGGCATCCAACATGGCCGCCATACTTCCACAAGATTGCAGATTTCCCGCAACTTAGCGTATTTCCTCGGATGGGCGTTTTCTCGAGTATTGATAGAGCTACTGGGTTTATACGTCGAATTATTGTGCATACTGAAGTAACTAAGCATTGAATTTGGCATGATTTAAGAATTCTGGGAACAGTTAATCATAGAGTCAATTCACAATGGCTTCCATGAAAATATAATGCTCCTACGTCTTGTGTATTTTTGAAAATGAAATTTACAGATGCGTACTTTAAACTCATGAACACTTTCCCAAAATTATAACGAGAAACTTGAATAATTTGACCCAACGGACACTTCGTGCAGGCCGGCATAATTATAGCTATTATTCACTGAGCACAGGACCAGGGTCAAGGGAATAGGCTTGAGTTCCAAAAACTGTAGGATATACTTATCTGAGCAGGCGGAAACGCTTCGATCAAGCCATGATGAGGCTATGTAGAATCGATCATACACGATTAACTCGCCAACATTTACTACAAAAAAGAACCAGCTCCATGCCACGAAGATCTGTCAGGGAAACATATTCTGAACGATGTTTTTAATGTGTTGTGTTGATTACTTCTGGATTGCTGGGTTATTAACTTGTTTTTGTTGGAATACTTAGTTTTGTTTGATCGTCGTTCTATAGCTGAAATATTACTGAACGCAACGTTAAAACTTAAATCGTTCTCGCCCTCTCTCTCTCTCTCGCTCAAACCAGACAGACTTAAAGTGACATGTTACGTTCTGCTGAAGCCAGATAAGTGTATTCCATGGTAATAAAGTTGCTTTGAATTCAACATGCGACCTGATTAATTTGAATGAAAGATAACCTCACGTTATCGTCATTTTAAATGTAACCATTATGCTGTCTACCGAGGATTATTTGAATAGATTCAAAATGGGTCTAAGAAGATCAGTTATGGTGTGAAACCTCTCAGCCGGACAACTAGCTGTGTCGAACTGCAATAATAATAAAGTTTCAGAGGACTCGATACGTTCGCCATCTTGAATGCCTCAATAATTGTTTTCACTGAGAATTACGCAAGTAGACCCAAACTAGGCCTAGTAATAGATAGATGAATATAGGGAGTGAAAAAGCTTGAAAGTGTTACCTGTCATCTAAAGACCCTGGAAATGAAAAATATGTGAAACATGAAATACGAATCTCATATGAACTCACATGGTCGTCATTTTGAATTTAACAATTCTATTCTCAGCTGAAGATGACGCAATAGAATCAAGATGAGCATAATGGGATATGCTATGGTGTGAATCTGCTCAATTAAAACAGTTTGTACCCGGACTTAAAAAAAGCCTTATACGAACAACATGAGAAAACACGAATTTTGGTGGACTGTTTATGGCCGTCATTTTGAATTTGACTAGCATGTTTTAAACTGAAGACTAAGCAAGTAGATTTAAAATGTGGGTAAGGTGGTAGGCTGTGATATGAGACCCCACATTTCTAACAATCCACACTATGAGCTAAGAATAGTGCTTCACATTATGTGAGCAACACAATAAAACGGATTTTCAGATGACTCCACATGACCGCCATCTTTCATTTGGCCATCATATCTTAATCTTAGTCAAATGCAAAAAGATTCAAAGTGGACGGTCATTGCATTGGGTTATGATTAGACATCCATCGGTTTTGATAAATTTGAAAAATGAGCTAAAAATAATACATTGAACTACACGAGTAACATAACAACGTCTGATTTTCAGATGACCCCACATGACCGCCATATCTTAATCTCAGGGAATTGCAAATAGATTCGAAATAGATATAAGGTGTTGAGCTGTGAGTGAAGATCTATTGGTTTTGATAACTTTGAACAATGAGCTTAGACTAATGCCTTGAACTATATGAGTAAGCCTGATTTTGAGATGACACCACATGACTGCCATGTTGAATTTTACCAACATATCTTAATATTAGGGACATGCAGTTAAATTCAAAATGGACAATAGGTGTTAGGCTATGACTTGAGATACCTCCGTTTTGATAAAAAGGAAAACTGTGCTAAGAATATTGCCTTGAACTATACGAACAACATGTAACAGCCTGATTGTTAGATGACCACACATTTTTAATTTGACCTTCATATCTTAACCTTAGTGAAATGTAACATTAGATTGCAAATGAGCGAAAGGTGCTAGGATATGATCAGAGATCCCTCGATTGTGTTAAACTGAATTATAAGAGCGACAATCAAAAGCTTGATTTTCAGATGACCCCACATGAACGCTAGTTTGATCACCATATTGATATTGTGTTTTGTTGGGTACATGTACCTAGTCACGTTGACATCAAAGGTGATACTGAAGCTGATAAAATGGCTAAGGCAGCCCTAGATGATGAGGTTGATCTTGCTGGATTCCCATACAGTGATTTCAGACCATCTATCTGTGCTTATGCGAGAAAGTTGTTTCAATATTTGTGGGATCCTATGGATAATAACAAACTTCACGAGTTTAGGCTATACTCATCTCAACAGCCAGAAACGTTTCGATCAAGCCATGTTTAGACGATGTAGAATCTGCCATACACGATTAACTCAGGAGGATTTGCTGAAAAAAGAGCCAGTCACAAAGGTGTATTCCATGCCACGAAGATCTCACGGTGAAACATTCTTACCGACTGTATAGATTTTAAGATTGTAAGAGATAACTTGTATCGAGCAGCTACTTTGGAAGATCTTTTTAGTCGAGTGGAAGAGGATTTGGATTTTAGGTTATTTGAAAGATATCGGTTTGTATACATTTTGATGTATTTACATGTTTTTCATGCATTGGTTTACTGAGTTATTAACTTGAATACTTAGAATTTTGTTTGATCGTCGCTATATAGCTGACATATTGCTGAATGCGACGTTAAACCTTAATTCTCTCTCTCTCTCTCTCTGTTTTGAATTAAACCGTCGTATTTTAAGCTAAAGACTATACGAATTGATTCAAAATAGGCGCAATGTGTTAGACTTCGGTGTGAGATCACTCAGATATTTGGAAGACCCCAATAGAGTGCCATTTTGAATTTAACCATTGGAGGTTAAGCTAAAGATTATGCAACTGGATTCCAAATCGGCTTGAAGTTTCAGGCTTTGATGTGAGATCTATTGGTATTATTAAATTTGCGTTGCATTGGACTGAGAATAATACCTGGAATTTTACGGACAATCTGAAAAAGCGCGTTCTTTAGATGACCCTATATGAGAGTCATTTTGAATTTCTCAATTATATTTCATCCTAACGACTATGCAAATAGATTCGAGATGAGAGTAAAGTGATAGGCTAAGATGTGAAACTGCCAGGTTAAAAGCAAACAAGGAAAAGGGATTGGGGTTTTGTCTGTTGAAATGACAAATCTCGCCAAGACCACATACATTTGACCTCGCCTCTAGTTCTATCCACCAATATTCCACTGGAATCAAGCAGAAATCGAAAAAGACATACATTAAGCTCATACAAAAGACAGTCTACACAATTCCACGAGAAGGGGGTGGTGAGGGGGGGGGGGGTGGAGAAATTCGACTATTGGCTCATAGTCTATACATCTTTATTCCACGTAAAACGGCTATTAATGGAAAGAGAGAAACGGGTTAAACGAAAGCGTTATGCAAATATAATGTACTTCTGGAAACAAGTTAAGAAGGCAAGATATCATTCACTGCGTTGGTTTAAGCTGTTCTCAAATTGGGATTATACCATGCTCGTTAATCACGGATTTACCCATAAAGAATCATTTCATATGACTAGGGAATAATATACGTAATTTTGAGATGGTCCCCGATTAAAAAATAAGATCAAAAACAGTTATTCTTGAACACCCTAATATATAGCACATCAGTATGTACGCAGTTTGTTTAGGCCTAAGGAAATTTAAGCCGTACGACGTCGGACATTACATGTTAGTTTTTCTAGGCTTCTTGCATTTGCCAGGTTACCCCATGTTAAGGTGTTTATTCCGTCAGACGTCCATGATGTTCAGCCATTAACATCAATCAGATGAGTTGTTTGAGCTGATCTGTCATCACAGCTCCCGAGCTAGCGTATCTAATTCTGCTTAAACCGGTGATAGGGGTCGTGTGGATATTTCATAGTCTCCACATGAGCACCTGCAATAAAAGCGCGGCTGAGATACTAAGGCTACGTCCGAGAATCTACCGTATTCTCCGGTCTGAGTGTTAAGTGTCGACGAATACTTTCCTGCAGAGTCATATGGTTGCATTTTAGTCGCCAGACGTCGTCAATTTTTCCTACCTCTTAACTATAGCTCCAATTTATGAGTAATTTGCACGATTATATGATGCTTTGGATAATCCAGTAGACCAAAACTTAAATTTCAATATTTACCCAAAGATGGATGTAACCCACCTTTTCCAGAAGTTTTCAAATTAGAGCACTCAAATTTTCGGAAATATATCACTATACAATGTTTGGATATCTGAGGAAGTTCAATAAAAACTTTGACTCAGTATTATAGCCTACAGAAAGCTTTGAATAACGGAAAAGTGGGGAAAAATCGAGTATCAGCTAATATTTGGAAACGAACCCTTAGTGACGTCACCCCATTAAATCGAATATATTGATACCAATATATTCTGTGATCAATGGTGATTATACCGATGCCTAATAATATACATCCGAGTACACAATAAGGAAGTTATAGATGTTTGCATAACCCTCTCCTAATCTTTTGTAGAACCGGTTTTTCATCAGGAGTATTTCTTTGAACCTCCATATATCAAGTCTGACCATGAGAGTGCATGGCAAACATGGCTTTTCAGGACGAATACGGATAAATCTTTCACCCAGTCACCTCAAACCTTTATTCACAGGGAGCGGGTGGGGGTGCAGAAAAAAATCCTATATTAGGGTTTGGGATGATAGACGAAAATACATGTACCTTCAGTTTTTGGCATCTCAATTCAATCTCTAATCGGGTCGTGTGATTTCGAAGAGAATGGAGATGCTCAAGCAGGACGACAAATCATATTGGGGTATTACTCGTTTATCGTGAAACCGTATCGACCGATTGGATCATTATCTGTTATTGATGTTACTCGTACTGATACACGAACAACGGGTTTTCAACCCAGAATATACCACGATCGCGATTAAAACCAACTGATGTAAACGTTACAATATTGTGCCAAGTCAATGAAACCTGTTATTTTAGTAGTGCGTATAGATCACTTCTTACCATTTCTCCTGTGTTCAATGGGCTTCATGGGCATGTATCTACTATGTCCCACCAATTTATTGCTAGAATATGTATCAAGCATATGCGCGATAGTTTTTATAAGTCTATAGCTCTGTGGTCTGAGCGCGGATTATATATCAATTGATATTTCACCTGCAATCAGACTCCAGCTGTGGTGTGGTGGCATGTAATCATTTCATGGTGGCATTAATGGATTACAGAATCGACTTTCTGTCTCAAAGTGTATGTTGGACGTACAGTGGGATGCTAGCGTTTCGTCCCATCTTTCTGTTGAACACATTATGTGAACACACGCAAAAACATGATTTGGACATCTCAGCGCGGCCCACAAGTGATCCATTTCGCCGACTTTCAGGAGATTGGAATATTACATCGGATTAGCAAACACTGACGAGGAACGATAGACTGTTTTCTTATTCGACGACTTGGTAATCGCCCCCATACGTGGCTAACTGGCGTTCAATTCTACCACAGTATATGGAAAAGGTCAAACAAGATATTAATCGTAACTCTGGATCATGGTTTATTCCAGGAAGAACAATCAAAGTTTTTGCGGCGAGGTGTTTTGGGAGACAAAATATCCATTACATCTTATTCCAATACTAGTATTCAGTTATAACAGTATAGAATGAACTGATAAACCACATTAACTTGGTTCTTCAATCTCAGGTAGTATCCTATTACTAAATATACCATGTCTGGGAACGGAGGAGTCTGACCCTTTAAATATATATATTTTTATATATTCATCTTACTCTTGGTCGTTGGCATTGAACTTTCCCGCAATACATCTTGGGGTGTGGCTCTATCAGTAAATGCAAAAATAAATCCAAAATCGGTGATTCCGAGAACGTCAGGGTGACATCACCCTGATGCCATTCTGGGGCATATAAAAGATTGACAAGATTTTTCGAACTTTGTTATCCAATTTTCTCCCCAAACACTGCTTAAAATTCTGGATATATTAATAAATTAAATAATTTGAAACAATTAAGACAACCAATAAAAACGCAAGTTTCCAGCCACCCTCTCATGATCACCATTCGATCTTAAAATGTATCCATCATCTTCTGCTCAGTTGGGTATGCGAGTAGGCCAAAACGACCCCAAAATGATGAGCTAGCAAATCACGGAGTATCCGCTCACAATTGTTGTCGTTGCGCAAAATCGGCAGACAGTTTGGTGGAGAAGGGAAGGGGACATACCAACGACCCCTCTCCACGCCTGATAGAGTTAAGCCGAAGTATATGATAGCACTGTATTCAGGCGGTCACACTTATCATCAAATGATACAGTCTATGTACTGTCACGAATTCGTGTCCCAATTATCGTGTGTCCAAGTTATCGTGTGTTCGTCAATCTACAGAAAACTCTTGGTCTCATCGCGTTTGGCGTTACTTTTGTATTAACCTTGCAATTACAAGCGTCTAGTCCGTCATTCATAATCCAGCCGTCGTCCATTAGAGAATATCCGCGTCCATAATCCAAAGACCTATTTCATATTCCATATAACAGTATTAGCACCAAATTCAAAAAGACAATCATAGTATACATAAACATAGGCTTGTTTCCTCCAAGAGAGAAGCGGTCAACAGTTTTCAATGATGCCGGCAAGACATCATGATGTTCCAAAGATATCAAATCCGTATCGCTGATCAGTATTCTTAATCCATAATATTCGTTGTAAAGTCGTCATCTAAAGAATGATGTATCTCAGTCACGCTTTGATTGTGCTGTTCATATGAGTACCATGAGGATCTTGAAGTACATGGGTTCATACGGCCCCTAGCCCCGGGTTAAGCGGAATTAGACACAAGTTACGAAACGTAGCGCCATAGATCTTGCACGCTACGTTCGTATTTTGCTATCAGCATGCGATATGTATCGCCAAATTTGAGAAACTTTGAGTGGAGGCGCTTGGTGGAATAGCCCTGTTATTCCAGTACCGCCAGTATGCCCCCTTCCCTACCAAACGTCCACACCGTCTCTAAACAACAAACATCAGAGCTGACACTCCTTGGCTTTATATTACGGAATGAAACTACTAAAATTGCGCAGAAATTTGAAATAATTTACAATGACGGCGTGGTCAAGCCTTTACCTTCTCATATCAACCATTCACATGTGAAATCTGTTATCCAGCGATTGAAATTCCAAAATTTCACGAAGGTGGTCTTGATTAAAGCACAACCTTTGGGCGCAGAATCCATCAAAGAATATCGAGGGGTACAGAGATAATGTCAATGTCGCAGCTTTCAATACGCGGATGATATTTTAAACTATAATTGATTGGATGTAGTGCAAATAATGTAAGCTGGGGTGGTGACGGGATTCGACAAAGACTGAAAACTGTCAACGGCAGCACAGTAATTAACGGAAATGTGAAGCCCGAAGTACGAACTGAGTCTGACGTTAAGAGACTGATTTGCTGTTACATCCACGTTTCAAAATGCGCCTGACCTTGCCTGTTTTTCTTTGTTTTGATTTAAGTGAAACATATTATTTGTGTGATCTAAATATAGAACCAGTTGTGATGCACCAGATCATTTGTGTTCCTAACTCTGCGCATCGTTATATAGAATCGGTTGCTCCAACTTACCTGGATGATCCAATTATGGAACTGTAACGAAGCAACTTAAATGCCCAACGAGACTGGCAGCCATTATCTTTTATTTTATGAATATGACTATATGCAGAAATGACCATTAAAAATCGTTCGAACTCGCACCCGTTCATCTACCCAACTCTATATAGACGAATCCATTGCTTTTCGGGCTTCACAGGCGTTTGTTCTACTAATATTTCCTGTTTGGGACGTTTCGTCTGCCTAAAGGTCACGTATTTCATCACTTTCCTTGATAGGGCTATTCCATCCTGGCTCTGGGATATTTGTATCTAATACCGCTCAAGCCGGTGGTAGGGTCCGTGTTATCATGCCATTGAAGATGACAATATGAACATCTACGATAGTTTTTTTTATTGACTTGTGGGGTCAGAGGACTTCTTGTCAGTACCTTGGCATCTTCTCCGACCATCTTCATATGTTGCGTTTAAATTGGATAATCCCTGTATACGAACCAACGTGAGGGGATATATCCACATCCACATCGCTGCATTTTAAGGAAACACCGGATAATCTATGAGAAACATAAATTTTAGACTCGTATTTCCATGCATACTATAAAAGATATGTTGACTATATTGTTGACTGAAGTTCGGCAGCCAGATGTAGGTGGTTTTATCATTTCGAGAGTCAAATAGTATTCCTACGAAGCAGGCTCTCATTTGCAAATTGTCCGGTAATGAGTGAGTCAGTGAGTCAATGAGTCAGTCAGGCCAGCCGAACTATTTCGTCGGCAAAATAAGGAGAACCGTTGACATTAGAACCTTGATTTTTTTTGGCATGAATGTGCATTACGGGACTGTTACCAAAAAGTTCTGAGCTGACCTACTTTTGATGAAAATTTCTGGTGATTTTTAATGAAAATCCTGTTAATTCTGACTTGGGCAGTGCCCATCTTAATATAGGCAGGATTTTACTTGGCGGGAGGGGCTAGGGGATTTCCAAGAGTCCTAATGCCTACACTATACTTCAAGGTCCTGTGACGTTAGTCACACTGCCATATATAACAAAAATTATTTTAAAATACTAGTATATCATAAACCATTTCGGATCCAGTCAGGAATAGTGGCCAATCGATGTTCGCCGGAAATCTTCTTTACAACCTTTGACTCAACGAATTCAATGGGGGTTTGTGACCTGTAAACTAATTTAGGAAGGCGATTTCTACCGATAGATCCTGGCGAAGTAGGGGATATCCCACATATACTCAGAAGTTTGTCAAATACATATACATGGGATTCCTCTACTATCTATACTTCTTGGAGAGTCCATATGTTCAAATTTATCACCGCTAATTTATCACCGATATATTGGTCTCAGAGGCCATACAGTTTTGTTAAGTTGTACTACATGCGAGTGCTGTAATGGATTACCTGAATTTCTCATTAATAACATATAAGTTTGGCAATATCAACAGTATTTAGGGCAACAACTGTACACCTCTTTTGGCAAAACGGTATCAGTTATATTATGAATAAAACTATGTGCAGTAATTGTAAATAGATGATGATTCCAAAGCCCTCCGTTCTCATTCATCAAACGTTATAAATCCGACCTTTTTGCTGTGGGTAATTCTTGCACTCCCTAACCCACTGATAGCCCAAGAGGTACACCATATTTACGCCATATCTCTATGTAAAGGGTTTTCTCTCATGTCAAATCTACGACTAGAGAGATGCTTACAATTTCGACATTGTCAGCTATCCTTTCCTTTTCAGGAATTTCCCGAAAATTGATTCGGAATAGGCCGAAAAAGCCTTCAGGAGAGATGACATTCCCTGTTCCTTGTTGACCTCGATCCAGCGATATTATATTGTGAAAAACATACCGAAGTAATCACGTAGAGATAAAGCTAACTGTGAATAAAGAACGACCCGAAGTCAGCGGCAGGAGGAGCGGTGGTGGGTTGGATTACCGGTGACGAAAAAAAGTGTATTAACATCAGCTTAATCTCTCCAAGATGACATGTCAATAATCCAATGTCCAGGGTGTCTATTCAATAAATCTCTAACACACTAAAATATGTACATACATTAAAATTTAGGCAACAAACCGATTTCTCTCAAATAACTTAAAATACAGTCCTCTTTTATTCGACTAAAAATATATTATAAAGTAGCTGCTTGATGAAAGGAATCTCTTGCAATCTTAAAATCTACATAGTCGATCAGCATATGTTTCACTGTGAGATCTCCGTGGCATGGAATACACTTTGGGGCTGGTTCCACCTCTGAATTATACAGTCTGAGAAGATATATTTCTCAAGGGAGAAAAATCTGATACAGGCCGTAGTTTTCCTCTTTTCCATTTGTTTGCCGAAATAAAGTAGTATGTCAGTGTCAACGTCTACCTCTGTCACTTCTCTGCCCTCTGCACTAGTCTCCAATGCACCGAAACATCGGAGACGAGCGGTTCTACGTACCGCAGATGCATGTATATCGCATCGAGTCTGAGGGCTGGGTACGAGTCGAGGGTCTCTGCTGTTCATTTTGTCCTTACCGAGAAACATCATAACCAGGAAGAGGCAGGTATATCTGCAAAAGAGTCTTGTCCTGAGAAGGAAAGGATCAGAAAGTTCTGAAATTTTCAGCCGACAAATTTATTGGATTCTCAAACGGACCAGACTGAGAGTTTGTATTACTGAATGCGACTGATAATTATAGACATTTTAGATTATCAATTTCGAAGCCATGTATTCATAATTTCGATAAATAAATTTTTAAATTAGACTACGAGTTATTTGTCGAAGAAAATATTTTTATATAAGAACCTAAGATGGTTTGGGGTATAGAAAATTTGGAATATTAGCGGAAAATTGCTTGGGAGCGGATCGGCTTCGTGCAAGATAAAAGGCGTGTTCACAAAAAAAGTGATCTGAACTCTGTCGACGTATATTTCCACTCCGCTTGGTTGCATTTGTGAGTGTAACGTTGTAATGAAAACACCCACTTGTTCCAAGGCTCAACTTGACCGCCCGTATCGAGCCCAACCTGATCGTATTTCCCGATTCACTCCCTCGTATGAATAATTAATCTCCCCGGGTCAGGTATTGTGGGATTTTATTTGGTAGAGTGTATCTCTATATATGTACATTCTCTTTAATTGTTAAAAAATCTTTCGGAAGTAGGAATGTATTTAATCAGAACCAGGGAAGCGAAGTCCTCATATAGATTCGGGAGTGAATTCATTAAAACTGTTGCCGGAAACCCCATTGGCCTTTCCGTTATGGCGGCTCTTGATCATGAGTCTGGGAATTATCATCACATTTTCTATCTTACGTGCAAAATAAGAGTGCCATTTCTTTGTGTCCTTTACATCGGTTCAGATTCGGTAAGCGGATTAGTTGGAGTTGGGTCTCAAATCTTGTCGGAAAGTTCATGTCAGTGGATAGGCGATCTCGGTACGAGTACACAGCACGAGTACCATGAATTTATGCTCATTTGCTATGACGTGCTCTCGAACACAACGTACACATTGACGCTATGCATTTTGTAGGGATATCTACAGCTATGGTTTTTATGACTTCGGTTTGATGTAACAGAGATGGCTGACCAGGTCTATACAACTGGGGATTCCTTTTTATGGAGTTGAAAATCGATCGTTTTCATACAGTTAATGTTTGCATGGTTTTCTTCTATTGGCCCATTTTCCTTTAATTATGTATTATTATATGGATACAATATCGGTATTCGGTTCCGTTCTCTGTAATCCCCGATTATCGAGGCCAGGTCTGTTTTCTCACACATTACTGTAGCTATTCAGTGCTGATGCCCAATGCAATACCGTATAGATATTCTTCACAGTCCCTGTTTGTATAGACGAAGCTGTGTAGAGTAAAACATAATGTGCATCGCTTTGAAGAGAGTTCTGTTTTAATATATCAATGGTAGAAAAATATGAAAGAGAACGATTACTCTGAAATTGCAACAAAAAAAAACAATCACCACGAAAACAAAACTAAGAGACGGGTATTGGTACTGTTGTTTTTTTCTCTCTCGTGACTCGTGATGATATCATGGCGGATTACGGCTATATCGTGGTCGGCAGCTATCTGAATGACTGGAAATCTTTCTGGAGTACGGCAGCAATATCAATAGCAAGCGTCTGCTGAAATATATCGTTCTCGTAAATCTAACATTATTTGGCGCACGGGACATGCACGAACAGACAGACGGGAAGGGGTTATGCCTTCTTCCCGTCCGATGTGCAGCGGCGAATGATAACCGCTCATTTGTTTCAATATGTTGTCCGCAAGTTGATGTGGTGTCGATATGATGTACAAGCACTGAAATCCCGTAACGTGTCGTAGAATACAGGACTACAAACACAAAGATGTGGTGGACATCTTGATTTGCAGTAGCCATCTTGAATTTGGGTAGAGATATTGAATTTCAAACAGTAGCCATGTTCATATTATTAAAACCTGAAATAGGGGGTATATAGGGCGCAAATCCCGGTATATACATGCACGTCATTTGTGAATTGAATATTGGGGATGATGGTTAATATAAGACAGTCATATTGAAATCCGAGTTGGCGGCCTAGAAGTTGAATAAAACGGAATTCCATCGCAGCAAGGTATTGACTTATTGAGCAATTACATAATGTTCAACTAAGCTGCATTAAGAGTCTCGCACTAGTAGACCGCACATGTTTATTCAACACACGACTGGACAAGGTATAATAATTGTCTCTTATGCACTCCTCGGTAGGTTTTGCTCGTTTTCTTTAAACGTTTACCACGTTTCCCAGATTGACCTGAGAGAGAATTAAGGTTTTGATGTCGCGTTCAACCTTCGGATTATGGACAAGGATCTGATTAATGAACGACGGCTAAATATTGAATGTCTGTCTAGACGCTTGTATTTAATAACCCCTATGTTATCAAGGGGAAAGTTAGGCAATTTGACCAAAACGCTGCGTGTACATGTAGAACTAAATACGCGTGCATCATTGTTTTTACGTTCGCCTCCGTTTCGCTTTTAGTTGAACGGATGGCGTTTATCGGATCTATTCCAACCATAGTAAAATCAGTTCCAGGACGAAAGTGAGAAAAATGACGAACTCGTTTTCGCTGTGAATACTATATTGTAATAGTATAAAAGTTGAAATAGATTTTACAAGTAGTTTTGATGTAATTAGCGAGGAAAACAGATGTCCAAATTCAAATAATTCACATGCGGTGATCAGACAATCACGATTGCCACAAAATTCGAATTACCAGAATTGAGCTTTCGGAGCTTTCGGAAAATTTATTTAAAGGAATTCAACCAATCCTGGAACCTAAACCCGGACATAGGGGTGAACGAGCATTTTAACGCATTTTTTAGATTTTGAGTACGAGAATGAAATTTATTTATTCGTAATTTATTGGACCCTTTTTCAGTCTAATAAGTGAAACAAAACAAGAGTTCCCTAAAACTAATCCAACTTCCTGCAATGTTCTTGTTGAGTCTGCCATTAATCAAGGCTTTGTCTCCGTTTTTGCATTCTGAATGCTTGTTATGCTTGTAGTGTTGGTTCGTCGTCATGGGTGGTCGGAATCGTAAGAAAAAAACAACACGAGAAACCCATGATGTTTGCTAAGCCCTCAACACAAGTTCCAGAAGAATGAATACAAGACTAGATGTTGGAAGCAGATGGAACATCGATAGTGAACTCTTCTACTGATAATAACAAATATTTTGATGGATAGTACGAATTCATCATCCTTTTTTTTCAGAACCGTAAACTACCATCGTGTAATGCTAAATATATACATGGCAATACTTGTTATAGCTAGTGAAGTGAGGGAAAGCATCATCAACCTCATGTTAGACGGTATCCATACATTCAATGAGTTACATATATCTATAGCTATAGATAGGCTTCGTCTTTTTGTCACATTCACCATTCTATTTCTCGCGCATTGAAGACTATCGTATACCGCCTCCCCTCTTTCAATATCTGATTTATCCATGGTCGTGAGATAATGCTAACGCCTAACGTCAGCGTGAGGCCAAGATATACAGTTGTTTGCATCATTCCATTGTAATTCGCAAATCGCCCTGGTATTGTGATGCTCTTAGTGTTCCTTGCAATAATAAAATGCTAAATTGCAGTCGTTAGAACGATTCGAATAACAATTATTAGCACAGTTGTCGGCATTCGGGATGTGGGAACATTACAAGAGTCAATTTTGAAAAGTGTTGCAGTTTTTCGCGGAATAGGGGGAGATTTTCGATCAATTAGATTTCAGTCTGCTCATTAAAAAGGAAGATAGATCCAAGTAGCTAGACTGTGAAGAATATGTGTTCTCTATAGCGCCATGAGGTGCAAAATATACGTTCAAAACACGCCGTCAATTAAGCATATTTCCACCCCTAATCGACCATGCGGATGCAATAACTGTGTTATGTGAATGCTTTCGAATCTCTGCTCGCTGCGAGTTTGGTTATTACTCAGACTCCTTTACATATTCACGAAGATAGACTCTCTTTTGAATGTGATGAGTGCATGCGCGGCTCAGTGGTCTGGGGTTCCGGCGATCTCTGGCAGGAAATTTAACTCGATCACTAGCTGAATGACGGAAGGAGCAGGGCTAGTGAAATTACCCGGAAGTTCTGGACGTGGCCTTAATGACGTGTATTAATGTCAGAATTGCAGCTTGTTAGATCGAACTTCAATAGCAACGACTTTTCCTTATCCTTCAGACACGATCTCAATCAACGTTGAAGGTATGTACTGTATGGTGATTTTCTGTCAATAAACGTCAGTTAACTTGATGATTCAGCATCTCTAAACGGACATCACAGAGGAATGTCTACTTGAAAAGAATTTATTAGGTGTCTTCAGTCCTTGGATTACATTATTTACAATAATACCGATATTAACAATGATGCTTTAATGCCTTAATTGAACCCCTTCATCTTTCATTGGAAATGCACGTGGTGCTTTTGAAATATTATGGAAAACCATATCATATCTTAATTGCCGTACATCGGTCAGTACAAGTTGCTGAAAAACTAGATGTTGACTGACTGTTGTTCTGGTTTTCACGATATTGTCGTGTTGCCTGCATGTATCTGTATTTTGGACAACAGGCAAATAAGATCCTGGTAAACGCTCGCCTAAAATCACGCATGGAAAGGGCATAAATAACCGGGTTTACTCCTGAATTAATGTAGCCTAGCCAAGTAAATATGGGGAATAATAGTTCTGGATAAGATACACATTCAAGATGACAAAGTCCAAATAAAACATTAGTAACGAAAAAAGGTAACCAGCATATGATAAAAACGCCGACCACAATTCCAAGAGTCTTTGCTGCCTTCTGTTCGCGTGCTAATTTACTTAATTTCTTGCTGATGGCAAACTGACGGAGTCTTTTTGTAATATATTTTGCTGGCCTATGTTCATCCTCTGAAGAAAGATGGTGCCTTACCAAGTGAGCTGGACTTCCGGTATCACTTTCACTGGCAGATTTATCACAAATATTAGACGTACTACATTCATCCGGTAGACGCCTTCGTCCACGATGGATACGCAATGTCATCACTTCACCATCCACTCCGTTCGAGGTCATAATCTTAGTTCCAATCTTTAAACTCTTTGTTTGAGCCGTTGCCGCTTGGTAAATTTTGAAATAAACGAACAACATTATGAATAAAGGACAGTAAAATGAAACGAATGAGGAAAAAATCAAGTAGGCACTATCTTCTGTAAATACGCATTCGTTATTCGAGGGACCCGGGAGTGTTACAGCCTTCCACCAGGCAATGGCCGGAAATGAAATCCCGGCAGAACAAAGCCACACCAAAGCTATCAGAATGCACACTTTGCACGTAGACATCTTGCTGGGGTAGGCTATCGGGTCGGTAATTGCCCAGTATCTATCCAACGATATTACGCACAAGTTTAAGATAGAAGCCGTGCTCGCCAGAACGTCGAAAGAATGCCATAAATCGCACCACTCTGAACCGAATATCCAGGTCTGGTTCGTCAGTTCATTACTAATACTGAAAGGCATCACTATAGCGCCTATAATCAAGTCGGCTATTGCCAACGAGACGAGGTAATAGTTGGTGACTGTTCGTAGATACATCTCCTTTGCCACGGCCACAATTACCAGACAATTTCCGAAGATGGTGATAAAGGAGACGAAGCAAAGGAAGATTGCCACTGCGGGATTTTTCTCCTCATCTTCGAATTCAGTAACATTGGAAAAATTATTCCTGTACACAAACTCCTCAAGGAAAACTGTAACGTTATCCGTATAATTTTGCATGTAATCCAATCGATGGGGAAAACAGATGATCAGTGATTGACGATGGTCGCAATAACGTTTTCCAGATTTCACATACCATTGGACAGGTTTGCTTTGTATAGTAGATTTAACTTCCGCAACCTTTAGATAGAAAGGAAGGTCAGTTTTCTCCGTCGTGGCTGCCGCAGGACAAGATGCTCACTCAGTATCGTATACGGCGTAACCACACAAGATCCTGTACATCAACACTTGACTTGGGAAATTAGCAGATTTTCTCTCTAACTCTTTAGAAACAACGTTTGACACAATATAAAACTGCTTGGTTTTATACAAGACTTTGATTTTATGCTAAGTTCAGATAATCAAACTGTGGCACTGGTGTATGGAATTATCATCATTAGAACACAGTTTTTGTGCTCAACAGGGTATTTGTTGTATTCACACTATCTTCCGAGTCCAGCTGTAAAAAGTTTCATTATCCGAATGGTCCAGCAGTACTTGCTTGATCTGTTCCACGCAACAGGGTCATCAGTGTGCAATATCTCGCTACTATGCCCGGCAGATAATGTTTCTGTTTCGGTCGCAGCTGTTACCGATGGTTCCACGAGCAAGCTGTAGACATTAGAACGCACAACTTGGACTAGGTATCTGAGGCTCCGTATTCGCGAATGGGTTGTTGTATAATCCACTATAGTCAACACCGAGAAAGCTAACAGGCTTTAAATAGACACACCTGTACCCGCAATCTACACCAAATAAGCGTTCCGATGATCCAAGTGAATGAGGACGTGATAATTTCAAAACATATTTTTTAGCTCCATTTGTCAGGAAATCACACCTCTTGAAACGTTCCGCTTGCGATACCGGGGATCTGGAATGAAGTAAAGCAAAGACCATTATAGTGACATATTGTTTTGAGGTCCGCAAAAATGTGCATAAATCAAACGAATCTGTGCAGCGTGAAATTTTGTGTCCTCTAAATGTTTGAAAGTACGACATTATTTGTATTGCATATGTCTTCGTTAAATATTTTCAATATTTTCGTATAAAATTGTTTACGTATGTGGAATTTTAGTCATTAAGTGCCGCCTTAAGTAGGACAATCTGAGAAATAGTGGTCAATAAGAGCTGGCATTTGGTTGTGCACTGGTTGGTCAGGCTGGCCAACCGTTAGACACTAATCCATATTGTTTTTAACCCCATCCTCCGGAGGAGGAGGGGGTTATTGGAATCGTCCTTGGCCATGGGGGCAGCCATTGAGCTGTAGAAAACTTTGTACATCAAGAGCGGAAAAACTAGGAAGACTTAGGCACTGAAACTTGCCTAGTTAGTCACAATTGTAATGTTGTGAGTCTGTATAGTTTTTGGGCGATGGCAGATGAGAATTAATACGTTTTTTTTGCGAAGAAATGCTCGAAATTGGTAGGGTAATTTTTACACGGAACGTGGATGATGTTGTCCTTGTACGTTAAGAGATTGACGAAATCACCCGGATGTTCGTGTTGTATAGATATACCCCGGGTATTTGTGAAGCGATCGGTCTCTGCACAGAGGTGACGATGGTAATCAAAGTGTTAGTTATACTCGGATCTCTTGAGCAGGAGAGTGTCTGGTTTTGCGACAACCGTAAAGTGTGATGTTCTTCCAGCATGGCGATCTCAAATAAACGAACTCGAATAAACAGGCGAATAAAGCACACTTCCAGACCAGGGAATTGAAAACTTACCGACGTTTACGCTTTAGTTGACCTGATAACTATTACTAGGGCAATTTTAAACATATTCTCCGTCAACTTCGGAAGAAAGATACGGAGTTGTTGGCTTGAAATGGCACAAGCCGAAGTGCGTCGGCGGACACGGGCAAGTGAACTGATATTTTTCCTTGAACGAAGTCGGCAACTGACAGTCAAAATCTATATCATTTCTCTGCTAGAAAATCTCAGTTTGCCGATTTTGTTTTATTATGAAAATTGAAATAATGCGTTGAAATAAACCCCGAAGATACAAGCAAACTTATTTACCAAATTTTGAAGTCAAATTTTTCGTTCTTCGACAAATCGCGTGTTCAAAGGTCTCTTCTCGTTTCTTGTCTCAAACAGCTCAAATCAGAGGGATTAAACGTTGTGCTAAAAAAAAAAAAAAAGTTTTTTTTTAAATATTTTTTTCCATTGGTAATCAATGTTCAGTTATGTTGATTCCTCAATCGGTAAGTCTGATATTTGATTCAAAAGCCTACCTATTTTTCCAGAATTCGTGGAATTTGAATATTTTCGCTAATTTGGGCACGTTTCTCTGCCTAAAGAAATTTTACTGTGCCGAATAGAGGGATAATCATGAATAAACTTGAGCAACATTGCACATGTGACAGGGGCATTGGACATCACAATAAAATTTATTTCCAAAACAAAATAAATTTTTGGCCCTATCTACTCAATTTTTTTCTAGCCTGTTTCCGGAAACAGACATATTTTGATTTTTGTTACAGTTATCACTTGGTGATCAAGAAATTTACCGAAAATATTCAGAGAAATGCTGGTTAAATGCCATGCGGTTGCGCAGGAAATGTAACTTGATTATAAATTGTTCTGTATTGTCATGACAATCGCTCTGACACCCCCTATGTTCCTTCATTCCGTCCTTGATCCATTCGCAACATTTTTTGCAAGCAAATTACTGGAGCCATGAATATTTCAAATTCGCTCTTTTCCCCCATAAACAAATTATACCTCAGAAAATGGCCAGCTCACCTTACCAGCTTAAAAAAAGTCGTCAAAATACGAACAGCTACGGTAATCAGTTCAGTTTAAATTGCATTTTCCCCCAATATTCCTTAGCTTTCTGTGGTGTGCGAGTCGAAAGAATAAATGCGAGATGAGTACATAATTATCGACCCTATACCAAAGTGGACTAATCAAAACATGTTGGTTTCTGAGGATATTTTCAATTTTCTGACCATGTGTTTCTGCGGACAATGCCCCTCCATGATTTTCTCCCGTCTGAAAAGACATTGAGAAACAGAAAAAACAATTTTTTTAGATAATGCTTCACATCCGATTTTACAAGTTGTCACCAATCTGTATTCTATCGTGTTCTATTTGACGGGAAATTCTATGCAAATCTATTATCCTAAGCGCCGTGTCATTCCTCTCCAAATTCGCGGGTTATGATGACTTAATGGAACAGCCTATTAGAGCTGTTACTTTTGCGATGACAAACCCAAGACCATTTCGACCAAGATGGCAGGAACGACCAGGAGAGTGACTCGAACAAACTCTGGGTAAATGGGTATCAACTATTGATACAGTACCTATAAATCAAGCAATCAGCATTGTTGCAGACACTTCAAGGGTGACTGAAATACAAACCAGACCATTTAGTCTGCCACTCCGAGAGCATGTCCAATGATGACAGGGTATTATTTTGGCATAAGTATGAGGAACAAAGCCCACATCTATTACATACCAATTACAAAATAGGATGGGGTTTTCTAAGTCCACGAGTTCTAGTTTTGTTTAGTTTAATTTTTCAGGTAATGCGATATATTCCTCGGAAAATAATTTTCCTCGTGGTTAGAAATTCGGCGCCGTTATTCTGAATAAGGAACAACACATAGCATATACATCTATAGCTTTTAAAATAACAGGCAGTTGTTAACGGCTGTATATGAACATCGGTTGTTTAAATGTTTTTATCCAGACGTAAGTCGCATACGAACTTCTTATAAATTTCTGATATACGAATATAGCAAAATATAGGAAAACACGGGATAACACAGGAGTCTTGCCATTGAAGTCATATATCCCAATATCTCCTGATGAGGAGATGATTACATGAGAGCAAAATCGCAGCTTATCGTCAGTTGGCAACCACACACTTGGAAAGGTTGCAGATCACTGCATTAGCTATAATAACAATGGGACAGGAAACTATTTTCCTGCATATGTCCTTCCAATATTTATGTAAGATTATATTCTTCGAGCAAGTACATGTAGATTCCGTCGACATATTCACTATTCCCAACATTTTCAAGTGAATATACGAAGAACAATGTAACGTTTTGGTAAATCTATACATTTTACGCCTAACATGTTTATTGTTTATTTCTGAAAATATACAATAGATAATAGTTCAATCAAAAGTGGTTGCATAGTACTTAATACGGTTAAATACTACAGCTAGTAATGCCCAGACAAAACAAAACAATATGATGGTTGTCAAGACAGAAGGCGCTATGGATACATCTGCACGACCACATTGAGAATAAAACCAGAAGATAAGTTTCGCTCGCTTCAAATAGCGTCTCGAAGCGAAACAGTAGCCCAGCACATATGATTATTCTCGGTCGATGTGGGTTTGAGTTATCATTGTTATCCCGGTTTTAACGTATTTGTAATCTGTCACAGGCACGCCAATTTCTACACAATTTGACAATTAATTGCTCCGAATAAATCATTCCATATCGGGAACGAACGTTACATTGGGTTCTTTGAGTGCCGCACATATGTTCGAAGCAGATATATGTTCAATTAGCAACCATAGAAACACGAGAAGATTAACACAAGGCGCGCCATTCGCTGACCGAATAGTTTAATTTGATACAACTTTCGACCATTGATACTATGCCAATACAAGAGAATCCCAGGCAGGGTCGATAGATGAAAATGCGCGATGATTCTGATTGGTTGATTAATATCCAGTCATCACTTGTGGAAGCTGTAGATCAGATAAAATGTACACATGGCTACTCTCGTTTGGTTCATAGCATATAACACCAATCCAATGATGGATGACACTGCAAACCCCGGTTTATCCAACATGTCTTTTCGCTCTATAAAAATTGAAAACATGACCAATGAGAAAGCCAATACTAGATGACGCGACCTACTACATCTGTGAGCAACACAATGGGGAAACAATGGGTTCGGGTGTGTTTGTTGATGGTGGGAAACAATGGTTCCGGTTGTGTGTTGCGTTGGGGTGGGGGGTGGGGTGGAGGTGACTAAAACAGACTACCACACTGTATTGAATAATGTTTCATATAAATTGGTTGTTCGATGGACATTGCGAAATGAAACGTATCATACGCTATGCGATAACAGAAGATCTTGAACATTAACTATCGGATGTGATCATTACTAACTTATAATATTTTAGCAGATTTTTCCTGTCTTCCTAGGATAGGTTTCATCTGGCTCCGCAAAATGCAGCTGTCACCAAGAAACTCGGCGCGATCATTTGAACCCTACTCGGGGTGTGGTGAACTACCCGAAACGGGGTAATTTTGTTGGAGGTATTGCATGTATTTCCGGATTAGTTGGATAGACATTGGGAAATTGAAGACGGAGTAGTTTGTTGCACGAACACGTTATCAGTTGTTCTCAAAATATGGTCACTCCATTTCTTATATGCAAATGAGATCGGTGATGAGGTAAAAGAGGTACAAAGTCAAAGTCATACCCTCCCAATAATGAATCTAGCTTGTCTGGAATTTATCTTGTGTTAACATGTAATGTTTTTTATCCATTCTTCCTGTATGTGATCCAAGACTCCCACTCCGTTTTGCATTCTTAATCATGGAGTGTACCATGGACCATAGATGTATGCAATGCAGTTGTTTTCCAAAATTTCACAAATAAATACAGTCTGAGATACCGGTAATATAATACCTTATGCTCTTAATCTAAAATTCACCTAAGATATCTTCAAAGTTCATTGTATGCATCACAATATTTTTCATAATCAGTAATTTTGCCGGCCATATCTCGGCAGCCGTTTTGAATATGTCTAAGGTATCAACTCCATCTTCGCAATTAAAGGTCTATTTGAATACGCAGATAAGCTATAGAGAATTTGGTAGTCTCTTTAAGGACGCCCTATATATCCAAGTCGAGTGACTCGAGTCCTAACCGAGTATGTAAACACAAGTTCATTGACTGCTTGTATGACGTCACAATAACGTCATCAGTTTAGGTGGTATTCTCTCTGCGATATTTGGAGAGAGAGAGAGAATTAAGGTTTTACGTCGCGTTCAGCAATATTTCAGCTATAGAGCGACGGCCAAACTAAATTCTAAGTATTCAAGTTAATAGCTCAGTAAAGTAATGAAATAGAACATGTATATACATTAAAACTTATACAACAAACCGATCTCTCTCAAATAATCTAAAATACAATCTTCATTTAATCCACTAAAAAGATCTTCCAAAGTACATGTAGCTGTTCGATAGAAGGTCTCTTGTCAAGGAATAACACCCTTACAATCTTACAATCTTAAAATCGATACAGTCGATAAGAATATGTTTTACTGTGAGATCTTCGTGGCATGGAATACACCTTGGGACTGGCTCTTTTTTTCAGTAAATGTTCATGAGTTAATCGAGGCCGATTCTACATCGTCTAATCATGGTTTGATCGAAACGTTTCTGACTGTTCAAATGCGCATATCCTACATTTGTTTTGAACTCGTGAAGTTTGTTATTATCCACAGCATCCCACAAAGACTGAGATGACTTTCTCACATAAGCACAGATAGATGGTCTGAAATCGCTGTATGGGATTCCCAAAGGATCAACCTCACCATATAGGGCTGCCTTAGCCATTTTATCAACTTCAGCATTACCTTTAAATTCAACGTGACTAGGTACCCAACAAAACACAATATCAATCTGTTGATCAAATCTACAGTCACATAGTTGTAGAATATTCAAGATGGTGCGATGAATCGAATTTCCACTTTGAATCGCTTGGAGGCATGACGGTGAATCTGAGAATATGACATATTTTTCCCCCCTTTTAGTGGACCCTAAAGCCGACAACAGAGCTTTTGCTTCTGCAGTAAATATCGAACTTTTACCTGGCAGTCGATAGGCTTCTGTTTTGGAACTAAAGATAGTAGCACATGCTACTCTCTCACCATCTTTAGATCCATCTGCATAAATAGTCTGATGCGATCTGTATTTCTCTCTTAGTTGACCAAATTCTTGAGTATACACGAGCTGGCTCGTTTCTGCCTTTTTGTATTTCGTCAGTGGAATATCTATCTCTGGTTTGGCCAACTGCCATGGTGGAGTTAGCAAGAGCTTGTTAGGTAAAATTTGACTAAGCTTAACACCAGCTGCTACAATGTGTGGTTTAATATGAATTCCAAGGGGTGGAATAATGGAGGGTTTCTTAACATAGAAATTCACGTATTGAGGGTTGAACACACAGTTATATGCAGGATTTGAGTGATTCGATCGCACTTTTGTGAAATACTGCAGTGATAGTTTAGTTCTTCGAAATTCTAAAGAAATTTCATCCGCTTCGACATATAAGCTTTCCTTGGGGGATGTTCTGAATATTCAGAGCAAAGTATTAGCCCTGGATGGAGAATAGTATCTAGCTTTGCCAAGTTTGACTTGCTTGCACCATTGGTAACAATAGAGCCATAATCAAGTTTAGAACGAACAGGTGATCTATATAAATGGAGAAGCGTCTGCTTATAGCTGGCAACTACCTTCAACAAATCAAGAGCTTTCGTCCAATTTATATGCGATTTGAACGTTAGTCTGTGGTCAAATAATACTCCTAAGAATTTGACCTCTTTTACTACTTTAATCTCAGTTCCATCTAATGTAAGTACTAGATCTTTGTGCTGGAAACATTTTCTGCAAAAGTGTATACAATTTGTCTTAGCTTTGAAGAATTTGAAGCCATTTTCTAGACACCATTTCTGAATTCTATTTAGAAAAAGTTTTAATGTTCTCTTAATAGTGCGTATACTTTTCACATTACGCGATATGTTGAAATCGTCTTCAAAGAGTGAACCATCAATTGAGTTATTCAAAACTGCAGCTAAGCTGTTGATCTTGATGCTGAACAGAGTAGTAGACAAAATACTGCCTTGTGGGACACCCTGATCTTGATGTAAATGATCAGACATGGTTGTACCCGACTGAACTTGGAATTGTCTATCATTCAAAAAGTTCGATATAAAAACGGGTAAACGGATCTTTAATCCCATATTTTGAAGATCTTTTAGAATTCCGTATTTCCATGTAGTATCATAGGCCTTTTCTAAATCAAAAAAAGATAGAAACCACATGTTCATTCTTGGCGAAAGCATTTTTCACATACGAATCTAATCTAACTAAATGATCAATGGTACTTCTATTTTTAAGGAAACCAGCTTGAATATCAGTAAGTTTCTTTTCAGTTTCCAGGTACCAAACAAGGCGATCATTTATCATGCGTTCCATTGTTTTACAAACACAGCGAGTCAGTGAAATCGGACTATAATTACCAGGGTCTGTATGGTTACGGCCAGCCATAAAGAGAAGCATGACGTTGCTCAATTGTAAACAAAGCGTTATAACTTTCACGGTTACCGGGGGGGGGGGGATTTAATTTCATTTTTCTCTTCTCTTTTTTGGAAACTTTGAAATTTAGGTACATGATTATCCGACGAAGAGTTTTTGGCAATTGTTTCGCTTAGCTTATTTGCAATTTCTACTCTGTCAGTAATCACCTAGTTTCCATCGTTGAGATGATGAACGCTGGACTTGGAGCTTTTACCTTTTTACTCTTTGTATCATATTCCAAACTTTTGTTATAGGAGTATGTGTATTGATCTTAGAAACATAATTTTTCCAAGAATCACGTTTGTTCTGTTTCATGGCTCTACGAGCTTTAGCTCTTGTAACTCTGAGATCTTTCAAATTTTCAGGATTATGATGTCGGCGGAAATATCGTTCAGCTATCTTCCTACATGTTCTTGCTTCTTTGCAGTCATCATTAAACCATGGTGTTTTAATATGTGCAACTCCTGAAGATGTGGGTATGGTTTGGTTGGCAATTTTTATCAGTATATCTGAGAATAACTGTATAGGATCTGGAACATTAGCGAAAGAGACTGCTTGTAGTTTTTGTGAACAAAGTTTTTTTCAAATTCTGGCCAATTTGCTTTCTTAAAATTATACCTTGTTAAAGCGTGGGGGGGGGGGGTGGTCATCAGCTGAGTGAACAGCTTTTAAAACTGTGGGAAAGTGATCACTTCCACAAAGATCATCACGAACAGACCAAGTAAATTCTTCGAGAATAGGAAGGTCGCAAAGTGAGGTATCTAATGCTGAATAGGTTCCATGAGCTGAGGACAAATGTGTATAAAAACATAAAGGCATGTACGTCCGGTCAACTCTAAGGCTCAGGGATCGTTACATGCACTATTTGGACGGAACTTTCGGAAGTAATTCAGGATTGGCTATTATATAGAATCATTACTTTTAAGCAGATTGAATTGGTTTCACGCGACTCGAGGCTAAAATATGTGATAAATGAGAAGATAACCACGTCAGTATCAACCATGGAAAAAAAATGTTCAATTAGTACAAATTAATTGGGTAAAATTGCGAGGGCGCGGCATGTATTTCGAGATGTTGTATATATTGGAATCATCATCGGTATAACATACCACATATTACATATAGAGCTTTTTGCCCATGGCAAAAAGGTTGTACACGCATCAGTATGTGCCATTCACTCACAGAGTTTGTATGTTATGCTGAGTGTATATCAACGAAGAGCTGAATCATGCTCATGTCGGCCTTGTAATATGTGTGAAAGCATTATCCTATCAGGATTACGTTATCTTCTGTGATGGATGAAACAAGAAGATTTCAAATCAGTTATCCAAAAAAGGTGCAGAACGATCGAGTTAATTATATCCACCGCATTCATGTGCACGAATCACTGATTCTACACAACCCTTCTATTTACTTTTAACTCCAATTTGCCTTTTTTTCTATCCGAACTATTACAGCCCCTAAATATCAATGTCTGCACATTGTTGACCAAGACAAATTCGAGGTGTCGATGATTCTATACTTCTTGCTAGATTCGGGAATTCACATCATTGGATATAACACTATCGATATAATTTGAGATAGTCGAGTATGTAATGAATTATTATATTTTCACAGTTTAGGTTTTGTATTTGATCCAATAACTCGGTTAGCGTGGTTTCATGAAATCGTCAACGATTCTCACAGGCTAAACCAAGCAAGCAGATAGTTTTCTCGGCACTAAAAGGATCCACGCATATTACTGATTTTTTTGTAGCTACTGTTTCTTACTGATTAGTGTGGCTATTACCTGTTATTCACTGTTCGAGATCCGACTGGGGAGAACTTCATTATTAGCGTAAACCTCAAAGCGATCTGCAGACTCTCATCCCCCGAGTAAACCCTATGTGAGCACAGATACAATTCTTCTCCTCGTTCTTTAAATCTACCAGGCCTGAGGCCATAAGAACCCCCCCCCCCCCCCACCCCACCACCACCACCACCACCACCAAACGTTCTATCCTATCTTCGGAACAACAACATCTCGAGAGCTAACACTCCATGACTGTGTAGCTTATCATTAGAATTAGAAAATTAGAATTTTGCCCCTGCTCGGGGGTCATCCTATTTGCATGCCCCCCGAGCAGTGGCAAAATTCTAATGGCGGCCATGTGGGGTACACGAAAAGTGATGTCATTTTCTTCAAAATTTCTGCTTTTCTGCGAGAAAAATTGCGCAAAATTTATTCTATTTCACATCTGACTCTTATGGATTGGTTACGAAGAAATGCCATAAATGAACAAAAATGGACTAAAAAATGCCTTTTTTGACGTCACTGTTAGAGCTTGACTCAAGGGTATAGTGTGGTAGGTTTCGGCTTCCTAGATCAAAGGCAAGACGATATTTATGGGCCAAAGGGCTCCTCCCCCCCCCCCTCCGCCAAAGGCCTGGACAGGTGCCAAAACCCCAGGCCTCATAGCTTTCGTGGTAATTTTGAGCGTAGGTGATTGAAATACATCTATTTTACATAAAAGCATGGTTATTCAACATAAGGAGGCGGGGTTTTTTTTCGTTTAACTACAAAGCACGGTCCAAATGCTCCATGTTGTAGCATGGATCTATTCGTATCAGATGAGTCAAATCTGCCTAGGTAGGGTTCAGCGTATATATATATACAGACGACATCGACCACGTCCGGTCTCTTCTGTCTCAAAAGAAATGATTACAATTTCGACATCGTAAACTATCCCTATCTGGAAAGTAATTAACATACCAAAATGACCAGCATATGGCGCCTAGTAGTATTTGCTAGATCCTGTGTTAAATGTGCCGATTTTAATCAACGTCACTAAACATTATAGCAGAAACAACGCTATGTCGTCAAGCGCCTCAACTCAAAGTTTCTCGAATTTAGCGCTGCATTTATGAGCATATCGTGCAAGAACTATGGCGTTATATTTCGTCACGTGTGCCTTAGTTCGCTCAACCCGGGGCTAGGGACCGTTTGAACTCATGTATTTCAAGATCCACATAGTGTGCATATGAACACCCGCAATCAAAGCGTGACTGACATACATCACACTCTCGATAACGACTTCACAACGATGGTTAAGAATACTGATCAGCAATACGAATTTGATATTTTTGCAACATCATGATATCTTGGCCGGCATCATTGAAAACTATTGCCCGCCTCTCTCTTGTATGAAACTATCCTAGTTTTATATATAATATGAATTATTGATGCTAATGCAATTATGTGAATTAGGTCTTTGGATTATGGATGTGGAAATTATTTAATGAACGACGGCAGGATATTGAATGATGGACTAGACGCCTGTATTCCTCGTAGCAATTTAAACTTTAAAACTGTATCTGGGCTCAACGTATCGGTCTCATGATCGATGGTCCACACACAATCGTGTATATACGCACGTTCCTAAGACAGTCATTTCCATATCTTAAAGTAAGGAATGGATGCGGCCATTGCCAAATTCCGACTTGCAATAAACTCTAAGCTTTCAGTGTAATCCAAGGAGACGGTGTTACAGCAGGTGCTTTGACAAGGCTTATCAGAGTCAGGCACATTGTCGCCAAGTATGTCTAATTCCATGTAACTCGAGACTATGTTTTCTGGATATTTTGTATTCATATATATAATGGTCAGCAGGCACTGATTGCTCAGATTACGCAATTTCCCTCTAGCATTGACACCGATACATCACCAGTCGTGATATTGAAGAATGAGAATACCAAGGTTATCCTTACATGTATCTGATGATACAAACTCGTCACTCACTCAGAATAAAACATTATGTGCGGTATAAATGTCGCATTTGTGTTCTGTACTTCCCGTGAAAACGATTTGTCTGAAACGCGTGTACCAGTCAAGCGTCCGATATATGTGTAGTTTTGTGGGCTGAGGTCTATTTCCATAACAAAAATACTTTGTAGAATTAGACTACGAATATCTTACAATTTCCCCAGAAATCCCGATAAATTGCCAACAAGGTCAGACTTTTTCTAAGATTATCAAAATGGTAGAGAAAATAAGTATTAAATGTATCAGATTCCACAAAACTTCGCCGAATAATGACCAAACATCAGCGGGTTTCGCACCGGGGAAATTCACAATTCCGGTGTAGATGAGTCAAGGGTCCCAGCTACTGGGTTGTGTGCTCCTTTGCTTTCAGAAAACTTCGGGATTTCTCCGAAGCATGATGTCTATTTCCCGGATATTTCCACTGACAGGACAGAATATAGACATCCTGGCTATTTTCTCAGTACCAATACAGTGACTGGGGAGATTTCCGCGTACAGTAATCGGTTACAGCTAACTGTAACTTTCCTCTGCATAAAACTGTCAGTACCAAAATCTATGTAATTATGATTGAAATGCCAAACTAAACACACGTGAGTTTCGCGAAAGAGCGAAATGGGAACAGTTTCTAATGATGCATGTCAACAAGGCAACATACCATTTTTGACGTTCATTCATCAAAGGCTTCGATGAGAAATAAGGCACAAGGCCATATTTTAAGTATGCAAGTGAATGTGTCACTTTCCTGTCGTGATATTGTAGAAGGCTTATTTACTGAAGCTGTTGTCAAACTGATGTTAACCTATCTGGGACGAAGACGATGAATTATGGTCACCGCTTCTCACAAATCGAGACAAATCATATTTGGGTCATTTCGAGCTTAGTCACGAGGGATCATGGGTAAATTCAAAATGGCTGTCACGAAGGAAAAGTTGCATTTCGTCAATTCGTTCGCATTTTCCCGTGAAATTATTTCCCTGTGTTAAAACATGATATGACATCATAGATATTAGACGTTTATCTGCAGAAAACAATGCCACCATTTCGAATTTATACATGATCCTCTGCTTGTGTTGTTATGCAAGTAAGCGTACTATGATCCCAATATGATCAGCTATAAACTCACCGTTCTCAAATTTTCTCAATGTCGGCGCACAGGGAGGAAAAGATCGATATAGATCGTATAGAAAACAAAAGACTTTAAACTTTAATATTGTAAACATGGTAGTGTGACTAACGTCACAGGACCTACGAAGTAGGGTTTGATATGATTTAAGTGCGTACTCGAGAGATGATTTGGGGGCCCTATGTGCTACAGTGAGAGAATTCTATTACCATGGACACTTATCAGCCCAGCAGTACAACACGAGGTCACCCATCCAAGTCTTGACCGGGCTCAAAGTCGCTTAACTTCGGTGATTTTACGAGAACCGATGTGTCCAACGTGATATGCCGTATCAGGGAACCTTCAAAAGTCACAATGAAACATACAGCCAAGGTTTCCCGATGGGCATGACAGTGCACTCGCTGAACCATCAATAAATAATAAAAAAAATAATTATAAATCAAATTTTCATCAAAATCCAGTCAGCTCAGAACTTGATGATAACAATGCCCTAATGCACGTCCATGCCAAAAATCAAGGTTCTAATGTCAAAGTTTCTCCTTATTTTGCCGACGGAAGGATTCGGATGGACTCACTCACTCACTCACTCACCCACTCATTACCGGACAATCTGCAAATGGTAGCCTACCATGGTAGTGAAAAAAAGCCGCGTCGATGGACGTTTGAAATTTATTAGTTTTTGGCTTTTTCCTTTACATCCCAGCATGCATTGTTTAACTCTACCTGTCCGGGGGGGGGGGGGCAAAATGCCCCCTCCCCTACCAAACTTTCTGCGCTATCTCCAGAACAACAAAAAATGGAGAGCTGGAACTCCATGATTTTATCGCTTATCATATTGGGGTCATTTTGAGCCTATTTGCATGACCGCCCGAGCAGAGGATCATGGGCAAATTCAAGGTGGCGACCACGTGGAGTACCAGAAAAGTGATTTTTTTCGTCATATTTCTTCAAAATTTCTGCTTTTCCGCGATGAAAAGTGGACAACAACTATATTATTTCACATCACATTAATATTTACTAATTTATCATGCAGTTTTTGTGGAGAAATTGCATAAATAAAAAACTCGGAAAATCTGACCGAAAAATCGACAAAAAAATGCCGTTTTTGAAAATGACGTCACTGTGACGTCATCAAAGCGGTCATCTTGGATTTTTTTACATTTTCCGATATAGCTTGATCCAAGGTTATGGTGTGGTACGTTTCAGCCCCCTAGCTGAAGGAGTAAGAAAAATAATCATGGGGGCCATTTCGCCTCCCCCCCCCCAGGCCAGGATACGTCCCAGAAAGCCCAGGCCAGATTGGGTTAATATATCTAAAATATGGCATCTAGAACCAAACTGATACTGATGCAATTTCACGGCGGGTATGATGACATTGAAAACATGAAAGAAGTCTTGGTACAAGGTGTCATATTTCAGACATATTCCAAAAGAAGTGCTAAAATGTCCGGGCGCTGTTTTACGTCACTTTTGATTCTAAGCATCGGAACTTGGGTATTTTTTTCTGTGCGAGATATATGTGCAGATTTAAAATTATTTGCTTTAATTCGCAAACGTATACGTACACGTAACTACTCCATTACATGAGTGCTTCTCTTCCGAGACAAAAATAATTGCATATATCACGATCCCGTGAATAATTCTATGTCTTGTCTAATGGCAAGTCAATGCTCCATGGCAATAGGTGTACATTTATTCTCATTTAATTGTAATTTATCCAAATCTGTTCCACCATTCGGTTTTGTCAATTCCATTCCGGGGACATAAATTCTCAGAAAGAATCAGAACATCGTGTTCAAATTCCAATATATCATTCTCCTGCATGGACAATCTAATACATGAGTGTGCACTAGGTAGAACTGAATTGATGAGGACAATATGCGCTGAAATTTTACGACTAAGCATAACAGAAAAAATGACTCTAAATGGCATAATTAATATGTCTAAACTGGCGTGAAGGTGATAAATTCAACAACGACTTCTGTCCCCTTCTTTTCTTTCTTTTGAACAACCGCTGCTGCATCCCAGTTATTTTTTTTTTCTGTGAACGATCTAACAACAACAAATTCTTGACATCAGTGAAGCTATTGAACGTTTACAATAAATACACATGTAAGTAAACATACAGGAAATGTAAGTAAACATACATTTTTATCAGCAGAGGATCATAGGTAAATTTAAAATGGCGGCCATGTGGGATATCAGAAGTGATGTTTTGGTCATTTTTCTTCAAAATTTCGGATTTTCTGCGAGGAAAAGTGAGCAAAACTATTATATTTCACATCAGACTCTTATTTACTAATGCATCATGCAATTTCCGCGAAGAAATGACATAAATAAAAAACTATCGAAAAATCTGAGCGAGAAATCGATTTAAAAATGTCTTGTTTTTAAATGACATCACTGTGACGTCACCGCAGCGGCCATCTTTGATTTTTGTACTTTCTGATAGAGCTTGACCCAGGGGTAAGTTTCATCCCCTAGCTCAATGGATAAGAAGAATATTTTAGGGGGCCAAAAGGCTCTCCCCCCACAGGCCTGGAGAGGTCCCAAAACGTCCAGGTCAGATATGCTTACATCGAAATAATTTTCGGGATCGACATGTTGTGGCAGAAAAGCATAGCTTCGATATGACGGATTTTAGGCAGGATAATTTGAAATCCTGTATCTACTCGTTTTATGCCGGGTTCGTGAGTATCAATCACGGTGGAAATGTAAATGGCTCCGAATCAATCCGCTCTACTATTGCCTTTAACAATAAGACAAGTTTGTATAATGTGACCGTGAATGAAACCGGGAGAGCAGCAAACTGGATTCGAGCGTCTACAGGGCGCCTGTTCTCAGTTAGACTGTTCATTTTGGACGGAAAGCCCATAATGAGAGCCTTGCTAGGGCAATCGAAAAAGCGTAAATCTGATGAAACGTCCTCTGCTATACCGTGAAAGAATGAGCATTGATCACCATCAACAAAAGCAGCACATATGGCCACTAAGTAACACCTACTCACAACGGCAATATGGAATGCTTAACTAGATTGGGGGTACTCTCTCGATGGTAAATGCTATTGCAGCTAAGCTATTCAAACTTACAGTGTGATAAACAGGCATTCGGTAAAGTAGTAGTAGTAAACTGTAGTATGTGAGACCGAGGATGTTGATCCAGATACAAATATTACACTATAACTTCAGTTAGATGTATATATTTGCATAGTAATATGTAGTTCTGATGATTTTATGTTATTATAGATGTACTGGAGATCACAGCCTGGATGGGAGGAAGACACTGTAACTGTAACTGTACAATTTCTTGCTATTTAGAGTGTTTGCACCGAAAACCTCTGGTATGAAATGGTTACTTTATATATAATTTAAAAAATTTACAAAATAATGTTAATATGGCACCTCTTTTAAGATCCTTTGTAATCACTTACGCTAGTATACCACTATAACCTGTATGGAAATGGTGTTAAAGAAATCATTCCAGTATTAAAACCTACAATTGGAAGCAAACCGTTCAGTATGATTCATTTTGTACAAATATCTTAAATTCTCTACTCAAGTGTTTGTACCAATGTGGAGTTCACATCTCACTGGCGTGTCAAGATTTTTCTATGTAAATGCCGTCAATGCTGCACGAATCGCGAACTTCAGGTTGGACGATAGTATTAAGTGGACGATAGTATTAAGTGTGTATACAGTCCGCTGATTGGCTGTTATTCATCCCAGGGAGGAATGGTTGGTATCATATATATTGAAATTCTTTTTGGATTATTTGACAAAGAAAAATATACAACGAGAGATCCTGAAGGATCTTGGCGCCCACCATTGTCCGATAGTTGTAAGCTAATGACAAGAGGATCTTTTTGTCCATTGTTACTAAGACGATTGAGTTGTAATTTTGTTTACAGAATTACGAATCTGAGCGAAAAAGATCGAAAAAGGGACACTGGAAAACACCAAGATATAATCTTTCTAAGTTTCAGGAGTTTCAAGATTTCTAGAAACTATACTTATGTCAGTTGTTATAGTACAAGAGAAATGATCAAAGTTAGTCTGAAAGTGAATGTACATGTACGGAGGATCCTTCGTCTTCATTTTGTAGTATTTTTATTTTATTTTTTTTGTGCACGTGTCATCATTGGGTACTGGAAGCGAAGAAAAATCTCTTCGACACTTTGGCATACTTAAGATTTTATAATGAGGAACGAATGCTAATTCTGTTCTGTTTACTGGACTAGTTTGAGACATCTCTTTTAAGATACCATGCTCGAAAATAGTAAGATGGTACAATACTTAATACTGAAGTGATCGAATTTAAAAGTGTCTGAATCCTGATTATCTCCCTTGGATCGAAACATGCAGTAATCTACAGTTGTCGAGTTGTGACATTGTGTCACAAGAGTGACGTCCCTTCATGTAGCTGAACTGCCGGCAGACGAAAGGGTGGGGCAGTTCACTTGCAACTGCATGGACCAAAGAAAACTGATTTAAAATTTGAAGAAATACATTTTAATTCCGAATTTTTTTAACTCCTTGATATGGAAGGTGAAGATATGGATATTCTCTATAGTCAATATATAGAATATGCCCAACCGTTTGATCTGCCGACTCTTGTGATGCAACGTCACAACTCGGGAATACCGTATTAATTGGATTTTCGAATCGGACCAAAAAAGGTATCTTGCACAACTGGGCCACAAGGGGAATCTGTGTACCAAATCTGAGGAAGATCCATGCAGTACGTCTTGAGAAATCACGATAAAAAAGTTTCTTCGGGAAATCCAAAATGGGCGACTGATGGCCATATTGGATTTCCGAATCGGACCAGAAAAGGTATCTTGCACAACTAGGCGACAAGGGGAACCTGTATACCAAATTTGACAAAGATCCATGCAGTAATTCCTGAGAAATCGCAATAACAAAGTTTCAAGGGGAAATCCAAGATGGCCGCCTAATGGACATATTGGATTTTCAATTTGAACCGAAAAGGTATCTAGCACAACTAGATCATAAGGTGTATCAAATTTGATAAAGATCCATGCAGTACTTCCTGAGAAATGACGATAACAAAGTTTCATGGGGAAATCCAAGATGGCTGCCTCGTGGCCATATTGGATTTTCGAATCGGGCCAGAAAAGCCACCTTGCACAACTAGACCCCAAGGGGAAGCTGTGTACCAAATTTGAGAAAGATCCATGCAGTAGTTTCTGAGACTTCACGATAAAGTTTCATGGGGAAATCCAAGATGGCTGCCTGGTGGCCATATTGGTTTTTCGAATCGGGCCAGAAAAGGTATCTTGCACAACTAGACCCCATGTGGGACCTGTATACCAAATTTGAGAAAGATCCATGCAGTAGTTCCTGAGAAATCGCGGTAACAAGGTTTCATGCGGAAATCTATGATGGCCGCCTTGTGGCCATATTGGATTTTCGATTCGGACCGAAAAAGGTTATCTTGCAAAACTAGACCCTAAGGGGAATCTGTGTAACATATTTGAGAAAGATCCATGCAGTAGTTCCTGAGAAATCGCGATAACAAGGTTTCATGGAGAAATCCAAGATGGCTGCCTGGTGGCCGTATTGGATTTTCGAATCGGACCAGAAAAGGTATCTTGCACAACTAGACCCCATGTGGGACCTGTATACCAAATTTGAGAAAGATCCATGCAGTAGTTCCTGAAAAATCGCGGTAACAAGGTTTCATGGAGAAATCCAAGATGGCTGCCTGGTGGCCATATTGGATTTTCGAATCGGACCAGAAAAGGTTTCTTGCACAACTAGACCCCAAGGGAAACCTCTGTACCAAATTTGAAAAAGATCCATGCAGTAGTTCCTGAGAAATCGCTGTAACAAGGTTTCATGAGAAAATCAAAGATGGCTGCCTGGCGGCCATATTGGGTTTTCGAATCGGACCAGAAAAGGTTTCTTGCACAACTAGACCTCAAGGGGAACCAGTATACCAAATTTGAAAAAGATCCATGCAGTAGTTCCTGAGAAATCGCGGTAACAAGGTTTCATGGGGATATCCAAGATGGCTGCCTGGCGGCCACATTGGATTCTCGAATCGGACCAGAAAAGGTTTCTTGCACAACTAGACCTCAAGGGGAACCAGTATACCAAATTTGAAAAAGATCCATGCAGTAGTTCCTGAGAGATCGCGGTAACAAGGTTTCATGGGGAAATCCAAGATGGCTGCCTGGTGGCCATATTTCAATTTTGACTTACGAATCGGACCAGAAAAGGTATCTTGCACAACTAGACCCCAAGGGAAACCTGTGTACCAAATTTGAGAAAGATCCAGGCAGTAGTTCCTGAGAAATCGTGATAACAAGGTTTCATGGGGAAATCCAAGATGGCTGCCTGGTGGCCATACTGGATTTACGAATCGGACCAGAAAAGGTGTCTTGCACAAATAGACCCCAAGGGAAACCTGTGTACCAAATTTGAAAAAGATCCATGCAGTAGTTCCTGAGAAATCGTGATAACAATGTTTCATGGGGAAATCCAAGATGGCTGCCTGGTGGCTATATTGGATTTTCGAATCGGACCAGAAAAGGTTTCTTGCACAAATAGACCCCAAGGGAAACCTGTGTACCAAATTTGAAAAAGATCCATGCAGTAGTTCCTGAGAAATCGTGATAACAATGTTTCATGGGGAAATCCAAGATGGCTGCCTGGTGGCCATATTGGATTTTCGAATCGGACCAGAAAAGGTTTCTTGCACAACTAGACCCCAAGGGAAACCTGTGTACCAAATTTGAAAAAGATCCATGCAGTAGTTCCTGAGAAATCGCTGTAACAAGGTTTCATGGGGAAATCCAAGATGGCTGCCTGGCGGCCATATTGGATTTTCGAATCGGACCAGAAAAGGTTTCTTGCACAACTAGACCTCAAGGGGAACCAGTATACCAAATTTGAAAAAGATCCATGCAGTAGTTCCTGAGAAATCGCTGTAACAAGGTTTCATGGGGAAATCCAAGATGGCTGCCTGGCGGCCATATTGGATTTTCGAATCGGACCAGAAAAGGTTTCTTGCACAACTAGGCCCCAAGGGGAACCTGTGTATCAAATTTGAAAAAGATCCATGGAGTAGTTCCTGAGAAATCGCGGTAACAAGAATTGTTTACGGACGGACTGACGACGGACGACGGACGGACGGACGACGGACGGACGACGGACGACGGACCACGGACGAAAAGTGATTTGAACAGCCCACCATCTGATGATGGTGGGCTAAAAAAGCTGGAACAGCGTCTGCAGACAGCAACATTGTGACAGCTTTTTGTCGGGTACCCCCATGGTGTTTTAGGCCATTTTTAGTTTCTGGCCGGTGATTGTCTATCATGGCGGCTGGTTTGAAATCGAGCCGCTCATCATATGTTCAAATTGCCGATAGCTGATAAATTTGGCAGAACAAATCAGTCTTTCCAGCAAGGTAGGCCATTTGCAACGAAATATTGGGAATAGGTTTTTCTGGAGATGTGCCGGTCAAATTTACTACATAATAAGTAAGAAATTTTAATAGTATTGTCTAACCTTCAACCCTCCCGGCTGGTTTAAAGTCAGAAGTTCATTGTTGTCTTGTACATGTTGTATGGGATCTCCAAATATACAAGACGATTTCGTACAAATGAAACAACTGTACATACATCTACCACACTCGGGAAAGTGTCTGCAATATATCTGCATTCCACTATATATTTTTTATTCTACCACACCCCGTGTGTTTTACCAAATAACATTATTAAATGTAAAGAAGGAAACCGGGGTGGCATCTAATTCCATTAAACAAGGAATTATTTCTTAATTCTAGAGCACTTGTGTCAATAACATAAAGATAGCCGTGCATTTATTACACGTTTTAGCACGGTTATGTGAAATCAACACGCGTCAAGTGCAGGTGTTCATTTGGAGATTCCATTTCACAAGTCGGATGAGGAAAGGGACGTCTGCTTTCATACAGTAACAATCGAATAAAACAAACAAATAAATTACATGATGAAATTTCTTTCTCAAGTTTAACTGTTGTTTCCATCGTGATATTGATTAACAACGCGACACAAATAGACATATCTCCACGTAATGTCCACACAGCTGACAATATCACTCCCGATTTGAGAGACCACATAAACTCGTCCACTGACATTGGCACGATGCCAACCGAGACGGGACATCAGTGGGCGAGTTTTTTTTCAAGAAAAGGGAGAAAGGTTGTCCAAGTTTAAGATAAGTTTTCAACTGTTCATTATAATCTTTGTTGATAATCAAATTGGGTAGTGCAATAGAATAGAAATAATGTTTTCATAGGCGTGCTCAATGATTATTTTAGGCACGGTTAGTATGTGAAAGTTTATAAATTGTAGGGCAAGGGCGAACGCGGGCTTCGCCCTTGCCATAAAATATAAACTTTCCCACACTAACCGTGCGTAAAATAACCATTGAGTACGTCTATGAAAACATCATTTCTTAAACATTTAGCTGTGGTGGGAAATTTATTCAAAATTATTCACCTACTATCGCATGTTGGAACATTAGACATCATTTTAAATGTGCTCGACTAGGTGTCAAATAACAACAAAATTTCCACCCTTAACAGTACATACATGTATACTAAATTCTTGCAAGAATATTGTTTTACTGAATATGAAGATGTTTTATTTTGTACAAATAACGATGTAATTTGCTTCATGATCGTTTGCAATTGAGCAAATTATGGCAAAACACTTGTCGATTTTTCTTTTTTAATCGGTAGATGGCCGACGCGCGGTCCAGCTTCCGCCCATGTAAAGGTCCAATGTGGGATAACCGCCTTGTCAGCATCTCTCACTTATCGGTATGCGCGTTTTTTAACTGTACAATTTATAAATCACCGTTGAATTTTGGGGGTGTAAGATTGTAACGGACTTGACTTTTGACGAACATTGATAGGCCATTGATAGGCCATTATGCAGGTGAAAAACAAAAATGATTTGTGACGTATATTTTAAAATGTTTCTGTAATATTTAACTCTCAAAAATATCACAGTCTATACAAAATGTCTAAGGAAAACAATCTTGGCCACTTTGATTGCCCCGCCTCAGAAAATCACCGTGATGGTTTTGTACGACGTTATATCTGTCTGTCGTATCGTCACGAAATGATACGGAAAATGATGCTGATCTTTGAATTATGAACCCGGAAATTCTTTAATGGACAACGGTTGAATATTCAATGACGAACTAGACGAACCGATGACGGACCTGGCGTGGCGTGTAACGGCGAATATATACTCTCAAAGATGTGCTCAGCCGATCACTACATTTTAAGTAGCTACATAAGCTACACGCATTGCGGAAACACAACATATGACAAGTAGAAATACCATTACTCGAATCAAAATAATTTCCATAAACCAAACACAAATTGGAAGCGAAACAGAAATCTGGAAATTAAGAAAATATCGGCTCACCGAATGTTGAAACCGACCGTTGTTGTTATACTCAATCAAGATGCAATTGTTGCTCACTATCGACAGAGGAACTTTACCATTATGTCTAATAATGAAAGGAGTGTATATATTGTGATCTTCAATACAGATCAAACCAGTGGTGAGCGCCTTCTGGACGCCAACGCCTAATGAAAGATCCCGTTCTTATCTTCGGAACCCGGAATAAGTGCAAATCATTGCCCTGGCTTTCCATTTCTAGTTCCAATATGTTGGCAAATGACAAATGATACCCCCGACGTACAAACGGAAATGTATGCCTTTGATTCCCCAAGAAAACGTTTTCTTATTAGGGCAGTTTATTTGATATAGATGCATTTGATGCTGAGCCTCCGACAAATTCATGCATATAACCGCCGAAGATGTCTGCTTTCGTCTTATTTAGAGTCTGAAATCACTTTCGGCGTAAATGACCCATTGTGTTAACCTCGTAAAATGTTAAAGGCTGGAATTACTTCTTCTTTACGTTCCATTTATATACTGGTCTGTCTGAGCGAAATCTTATCTATCTGTCCGCCAACTAAAGCACATAATGGATTTATGGAAACGAACCAAGCCTTACAGCTAGGCCCTAAAACCTACGGCGGTAGTTCGGCTGTAACATCCCTTTAATTGAATTTGGGATATTAATTCGATTTTTCTAAAACCAAACCAGAATTGGGATATCGATTTCTGCTAGGATTTGCCTGGAATAAACAGAACTGAATTTGAAAAGTAAATCGGAAGATCAAAATTCCGTTAGGATAGTGCGGGGATTTTGGCAGATTTCCATTACATTACGGGCCGATCAGTTATGAATGAAGCACAATGTGGAGCTCGGAGCAGAGGGTCTATTATACGGTGCCTTCTTCTGCCCATGTTCTGCTACTATCATTGAGCTAGGCACACTCATACAGCACGTATATATAGTTGCGTATTCACCAAAAGCCGATCATCTGCACGTCGACATTTCTAGGAAACGATTCTGTTTTACTCTAACCAATACACTCTCTGTATATCAATACGACAAGCTGAGTATCACTACAGAAATGTCTGGGCCGTATACCATTCATCGTGCATATGCGAAGGCGCGAGGAACCAAACACGCTAATGTTCATATAAAGTATGTATGTATTACCTGAACCATGTTGCAAGCGCCATCTGAACACGTGTGTTCCTTGGCGGTAGCGGGTTCTAAGTACTTATATAAACACGCCATGTTTTTCTTCAACACGTGTGTCGGTCCTCAGTGTGTATCGAGAACCCAAGGATTTATGTTATACTTTGCGGTAGAACCCCGTGCGATTCAACATTTTTGGAAATGTAACAGCTAAAATAGCAGATATTCTCTTAATCAGCGAATACGCCCATCCACCGAATGAAAAAGAAAATCGAACGAGAAAGTCCTTTCCATTCGATTCACAACGAGGACGAATTAAACATAATTGTTAGTAAGTGATAAGAAAAGAGAACTGTTGTACATGTTGTAGTTTTAGGATAACATGCGTGCAGTTAATAGGTGAATAAACCCATCATTACCAAAACTGTTTTAGTACTCGGCACATTTCTCATTTTGTATGTTGAAGGAAAAATGGCAATCAATATAAATAATTATAGTCTAGTGGAAGGGATAGTACTGGATCAACTAGAAAAGTGGATGTTTTATATGTGTTAACCTCTTAGAGTAAAGCTTGGCCACGGTAGCATGAAGCACGCTAAGGTGAGCAGTACACTTCTTATGCCGCTATGTCCATATATCAGTTAATATCTACAGAAAGCTGAAAATGTGGTAATTTTAGTCGAAAACTTAATTGTAATCCTAATGCGTAATTTGAAACATAAGTGTACATAGTCAAAGGAATTTTATGCATATTTCTGTGTATCGCCAGTTTTAAAGGAAGACATTGTGGGTGTAGCCATTGTCAAGCCAATAACGGGTAGGAATTTCTCCAAATGCACTGACTACCAGATATCACTTCCCTCGGCGCCAGAGGAGTTACAAGCGAGCTGGTCAAAGAGGTAAAATGAAGCGCTTATTATTTTTGTTTATTATATTTTTCAATCGAATATTCTAGTCGGTCAGTTTCTGTACCTATAACATTACAATCTCTGAAGCAGGCGCGTGCAACCAACACCAGCAACAGACGCATATGTTTACATAGCGCCAGTAGAGCACTCACTTCATATAGATACTGTTACAAAACTGTAAACCTGCTGCTAAGTTAGCCGACATATATGTTTTCATAGCCACACTTTCACAGCTTGTGCTTCAACATTGACGTACAAGTTATACCAGAATGGGGTTATCATGAAGAGTATATACCACCCCGAAGCTGCAATATGAAGAAAACTGCTAATATGATATGGCTCATCACATGTATCCCATGCCATGAAAACTCAACGCAATGTGATTAAAATCACATCGTCTTTCGAATATGAAAAAAAGTTCATCTAAGTGATTGGGAAAGAAGTATGTGCATTATGCATACCAGACGAAACGTCTGATGGGCGAATATAATATATCCGTAATGAAATTTGGCCGTTTTATAGTAATCCGGATTAACATTGACTTTCTAGAAGACTTTCGTTCAAGCCAGGAACGGTTACATGCTAACAAAGCTAATCCATCACGCCCGATGTGATCAAATAGGAATAAAAAGAAGACAAAATGTGGTACTTTAATAATACACTTTTTACAACAGTGAATGTAGGTATAGATTTCTGTGGTTAATTTCATTTAATTTTTTGTTTTCATATTTCGAAGACCGGCTGAAAGTCTAGCTATAACTCGGTCAGTTGTGCAAACAATTACGTGTGCCATGTACCAGGTTTGACTGGTAAACCCCTTATACAACGAACTTAAGTTTTGTGGGATCAAATGCGCTGTTCTGTCTGATATATATATATATATATATATATATTATGGCAAATGTGTGCCTCGTTAGTATTTCGCTCATTAGATTAAACTTGGCTAATAGGATGCGATTACAGAGTCACATATCGAATAGGGTCAGAACCGTGAAACTAAGACAGCAGTGATCAGTTTGAAACCCTAATATCAGTGCTAGGTGTAGTAATCTTGAAATGTATTGCTATATATATATGTGTGTATTTACAAAGTACATATATCGCCCCAATAGACCGAGTTTGAGATTTGATACAATTTCTTCTGGTACACATCGGGACAACCGGTACCTCACACACAAAAACCATTTATTACGCACTGCAGTTGACATTAGCAGCAATGCAAGCAAAATATCAGTAGATGTGGATAATTTATGACTTTAGTGAAAAAGCCGACACACATGCAGTAGGTGAAGGTTCGCCATAGTCGCTTAAGTTGAACAAATGGGATCACGAAATATTATACATAACTAAAATTAACTTTATTAACCCAATTTCCCACGGGCTTGAGTCAAGAAAACTCGTATTTTCTGTATCATACAACCATTTTGCAACGTTAGGCTATTTTCAGAAAATTAAATGAACATATCGTTATAGAGTATGTATCATTTTAAAAAGTAATTTACTCTGAAACTCTGCAAGTAACAATTTAGACCACTCCCGCACCCACTCCACATCAACTTCGCGGTAAAACGATTAGGCATTTACTATAATTGCGTGAGATATGGGCGCATGTATGGGCACCCATTTCACCGAGGATGTAATGCGACACGGCGCCTAATGAACGACCGACATGATATCAGCGTCAGGGAACAAAAAAAAAGAACAGATGAAGAATCTACCTCTATAATAGAGAGATATGCAATTCGATTAGGAGGACTTGGCAGTTATAATCAATATTAGTTCATTGAAGGGCTTGTAATTGTGAATGTATTGAACACTATGTACTATCATAATAGGATCGAACATGTTATCCTATCACGGCGAGGTAGTACAAGCGGGGCCGATGCTATTGTGGGACGTGTGAAGTAACAGATGGTTTAGTATTAGTTCGCGACTTGTCGTAATACACTGCCCTTCAGCTCAACCTCATCCGTGTATTTCTCTATGGGGCAAGTGTGCTACCATCATTCCCGTCTAAATATAGCTAAACAAATATGATTATGGTTTCCGTTGACCAGAAGTAATTTTCAACAGATTTCTCGCTTAGATTAGGAGCAACTGTAACTGTCATCACAGTATTGCCTTTCCTTTTAGAAGTTGCCCCGTACCACAGCCATTTCGAACGGTATTTCGACAGCTACGATAACTTCTTCTTTGATAAATTAAGTAATTTACCTTTACGAGTTCTTGGTTAAATATTGGTATTTTTCAAGGTGTTTATGACCAAGGGTAATTGACGATCTGGCTATACATAGGGCTAATTGATAACTACCAGCAGCATACATCTGATATGTAAGTGTGATAAAATATTACAGTTGTGATTGCACCTTTTTTATGAGAACATGTTCGGTTAGGGTCCCATGTTGGAGAGATTTCCCGTTTTTCCTGATATAAAACTCTGAAACCATTACAGTATGTGTACCATAATTCTTCAGACGCATAAAGGCTACACATCAATTTTTATGATAGAATATTGTAATCAGATTCGGTTTGGTGGAAGCACATCTATTCTTATCAGTGACCTGGAGCTAATTTCGCATATTGCCTAATGGACGATTCGACCCCTGCCTGTTTTATTATATTTATTGAAATAAAACAAACGGGTGAACGGATTTCCGTCACTCAGAATGAATGCAAATTGTGAGCATCGTCTGCGATAGTCAAGCCCATAACCATTTTCAACAGTAGGGCTCGTTAAATTAGCGACCTACAATGATGTTGATCAACAGTCTCTCGTTTTTCGCAGAATATAGCAAACCGGCATCGCATTGTGTTCAATTGGGATAGTTGTTGAAAATTTATTTCGTATAATAAATAACCAGCAACCCTTGCTTATGTTGTAAATCAGATCGAATAACAACGTATACAAATCTGCTCGTGGATGAACACTGTAGTTCGACAAGCTCGGCGTCGTATATATAAAAAACCCCAGCACTGTGTGATTTAATTGGATTGAAACATGACTAGAATGAAAATGTATAAGTGTTCTTTAACTTGAGGCTTGTGTAACGCTATACCAGACCACTCCCAAGATATATTCCTATTGCCTCTTAAAGAGCAACGTCGATTCTTATACGAAGTTACCGAATATAAAAAAATATATATCTATCAATCGACATTGATTATTGTGTAGGTTCTTGGCTATCATGTTGGGTCCGTGCAAGGATCTATGCAAGTTTGAAAGAATTTCTTGACTTTTCACGCATTTATTCTCATCCATAAGGCAGTAAAATTGTAGCGAAAAGGCATTCGGTTAAAATCAATAACAATTTCCATGCGCCAGAACGTGCGACCGCTGGTAACCGTTATGATCTGTATCGGCATTATGATTCCTGGCAAGTTTGACGACGCCAATTTGTCTGATTGAAAATATATAAATTTGTACATTTTTAGCACTTGATGTGATTATTTGACGTTTGCCTCTTGAATTTATGCCTGCAATAACCACCTTTTTATTTTGGATACTAGCAGTCTGTGTCAAAATTGAACCATATATTTATATTCATTGCATAGTGAATTTTCACTTGACAGTTCATTACAAAACCCCATTAAAGATCAAGGCACATGATCCGAGGCCGAACCCAAAATAGATTTCTAACATGACGGTGTGAAACAACGACACCAACATGGATACCCGCGTTTATTAAAGTATCATGTTCAGCAAGGTTAGACGCTATAATCAACTCTTCTTAGTAATATCTTAGACTGAGAGTAATTCACATTTATATAACGTCCCACGCGTTTGAACCCTTTGCGACATGGGGGAGATTTTCTAGTCAACTTTTCTCCGTTGCGCCACTGCGGTGAATTGAGAGCTAGACACTTCCTTGCTGTGTAGCTTATCACATTGGAGATCATTCTGAGACTCTTAGCCCGCCGATGCACTGCCGACTGAGCTATAACGGCCTATAGGTACATGTATTACACCCGTGGAATAATACCTATGGGCCGTCATAGCCCAGTCGGTAGAGCATCGTCGCGTTTAACCGGGGTCGTGGGTTCGAATCCCGCTGACGACCGATTTATATTCTTTCTCTTTCAAAAATCATTTCGCATGTGGGGTAAGCAATTTAATGTTTGCTTTTCTGCGTATAGAATCTTTTCATCGAGTACTCTTTTATTAATTTACCAGACATTTCTTGTTCAGAAACTTGCACCAATACAAAATTCAAAACAGTGACCGAAAAATGTATTCTGGGGAAATAAAATCGCTGGGACGTCATCCGGGCGATCATATGAAATGTTTCTATATTTTCCGATAGAGTTGGACAAAAAGATATAGCGTGTTAATTTTCCGCTCCCCAGTCTCAGAGATAATAAAAATATGCAGTGTGCGATTGGGGCGGGGGGTCAGGCTGTGGTACAATCCCAAATCGCTCGGGCCAGACATGGTTAAACTATGGAGACTAAGACAATAGACGCTATTTATGAACATGGTTTACTTAAACTACATGTGGCTACATTTGTTTCAGACCCCGTTCCCACACTCCTTGTACATAATTAAATTCTAAATTACCAATCTCCAAAATCTTTTTTAAATGCAGGTGATCAAAATAGGTTCCTGTTCAGCCATAGCAGAAAAAAGAGCAACGGCGCATACCAATGGACTGAGATCCGTGTGAGCACTGTGTTGCCTGTTGTGGGCCATATAGCAATGTTCACAGGTTTATATCATCAATAGTAGCACTGAACCTACAGTAGAATGTTACTGAACCACACATTGTCAAGCTCTTCATGGTAATACAGAAAAATATGGATCGGTTAATTTGATATCAGTAAAACTGTTGAATACTTCTGAAGGTTAACTATACCATTTTGTATAGTACGGTTTTTAAGGGGTTCAAATGCAGGAGCATGGAACAAGAAACACAATATCTACCTCTTCCGTTATCCTTTTGTCTCAGGTCTCGTTGATGAAATAATTTGCTATAATACCATCACTTCGACCACTACTGTCTGGCATATGTCGGAACCTGTCACGTTTGTGCTATGGCCCTAGTATACATGGGAACATGATGTAACGGTTCTGCAGAATTTCACAATGATCATGGAGTTCTAATTGAACCATTTTACACATGTCGTCATATATATATATTGTATATAACACAATGTTTACATGTACAATACTAATGTATTATTAAAATGCATAGATCTAATATTTATGCTATTATGCAACCAATTTGCTATGATTTCCAGTGCACAGGTATCCTTAGGTTCACCCTATCATTGAACGAAAAGGGGCATCGTTCTTCCAGACAGCTCATGTAGCTCCACCACTCTTACATATTTTAGTTTTATGCTACACTTGCATCTTCCATGGATATAAAGTCTTTCTAACATGTTCTTCCGCCGATATGTAATAAACGTGCTAATTTCTATATATTTTTTATGATAATTCGACTTTAACGGGATCATTCTTCGGTACTCTTTCTATCGCGGACATTTGTGAACACAAAAACAAGAAGTTATGACTTACCACAGCTTTCTCTGATCTCAGTAGACTGTTCGTAATCCTCGACATCGGAAAACTGTTGTACAGACCGAGATGAGAGAGGGACTTAGAGCTATTGCCAGTATGGTATAGAACGACACCTTAGAAGGCCGAATCACAAAAACCAACCGCCTATAGCAGCTCAAAACGATCGTTAGTTCGTTATTGCAGAAAGAACCTTGCGCCGACTGTCACTGCCCTGGTCGAAGTGGCATTTCTAAACCCTAAGAACAACGCATTGCCTCTATGATCCGTCTTCCCTGATCAATAAAAACCTTGAATAATTCACTTTGCTCATTGAAGTGAAGTCATTATCACTAACCCTTATCCTGAAGCTCTTATCTTACTTCAAAATACACGAAATGCCGGCTTGCGAGTGAAACCGATTTTAATTCAGGACACGATGTAACTTGAAAATTCTAAAAGGGACGAAACCCTCGCAACTGCGCCTAATTCTGGCCAAACATGCCGACAGTTGTTCGCACTTACATGTATCATGTGCCTGATCGCGCTGCAGAATGTTTTTCACAATATCATCAAGGAAATCTATATCAAATATAGTTGTTATACTGCCTGATTGGTTAAGTACGCATGTTAGCTGTTGCCTTGCACTCCACTATATACTAGTCAAATATACAAGAAACAGTTCTGACACACCGATTACGCAGATGTCAATCACGCATGTCAAGGCAGCTTGCGCTTTCCTGTTCCAATTAAACTCGCCACCTGTAGATACGTGATCCTTGATATTTAACCTGCTATCGTGTTTTATCTCCATTCGAGCGGAAAACACCTTTCTTTCTAAATAGGCTACTACTTTTCCTCTCCCGCGGTGCTTATTATAACTGTTTTTGCATTTAAAATGTACCCAAGTCTTAAATAGTTGATTCAATGGGAAGGTTCTCATGCGATTATTAGGTTGTGTGAATGGGTTGGTAGTGCCTAATTATCCCCCAGAACGGGGTGTATAGTGAGCGAAAACCTCTTGACAGAGCTCAGCAAATAGGACAAACAGAGCTCAGCAAATAGGACAAAAGAATTAAATACGTTATGACTTGGGAGCTTATCATATTAGGGCTAATTGTTAGCCTATTCGCGTAATCTTAGATGCCGCAGATCATATATAGATTTAAACCCACGGCCACGATGGATGCGCACATATTATTTTTCAGTTCTCATCATTTTCTTTAAGTGGCGTTTGAGTTTCTTTGCGAAAGATGATAGACTTTTATGATGTCGGATGATTATTATGTATTCGAGCGCCTTTGATATCGCCACTATGAAGCTAGTTCAGCGGAGTACTGTATTCCAAAGAAACAGAAACCTAAGTTGTGTTTTTCTTTATCCTGTCAAATTCCGTTAGCCAGTCTTTTTTGTTAACCACAAAATCTGAGAAAGCGGGTTCGCAATTGAGGGCGTGATATGCCATGATTATATGGAAAATGGTTAAGAAAATTCGTTTAGTTCAATTTATTTCGAGACAAGCTTTGGAATATATGCGATATTTTTGTCGTGTGAATTTCAAAGTACATATAATGATATATTGCCGATGATGTCATCGCAATTCTGATAACCAACGGTATCATCGTATTATCATATGCCTGTACCACTTACGTCACTCTACCACGCGACGGGTGGAGTTACTGAGTTATATGCAATTATAAGATCGATATGCATGATACGGTTCGGAAGATGGAAGATAGGAAAAGGATTACGTATAATCATACAAAACATATAATCCAGTACGTAAATGTTTGGATATCTCCACAAAGAGAAATATCTCTAATAAGCGATATCTGACATATTTACAACTGGAAGTTCCTCTTGCCAAATTCCTCTTGCCAAATAGTAGGGTAATTTGATGTATATTTACCATATTTATAACAGTTATTACCGATTAAAACCATTTTGTCATGTTTCAACATAGGCAGAGAAGGATCATATACCCAAAAATCTTAGACGAACCTGTCAGTAACGTATGGGATTGAGATCGGGGACACCCCCGGGTTACAGTGTTAATTCTGGGATGATGTGGTGTACCGGCATGTGGAGGTGGTTTTGCGACAATACCCGGTAGCGTCCTCGCTTAATATGTATATTATTTATATTATTTATATAGAATAATATGTTCCCATTGAGCCGGGATCAGCAGCATTGAGTCGGATAATTTAGTCTTGTATTCACACGCAACACCGTCTTGAAACATTTTGTGAACGGACTAGGGTTAAGGCGTTTGGTGAGACAGTTGGTGTCATGGGCGGTGTACGATTGAGTCAAATCAGACCACTATTTAGATGTTCTTTCTATAATAGGAGGGCCGGTGAATAGAAGAGAGAGAGAGAGATAGAATTAAGGTTTAACGTCGCGTTCAGCAATATTTCAGCTATATAGCGACGATAAAATAAAATTCTAAGTATTCAAGTTAATAACTTAGTAATCCAACACATTAAAACTTATGCAACAAACCGATTTCTCTCAAATAACCTAAGATACAGTCTTCTAAAGTACCTGTTCGATAACAAAAATCCCTTACAGTTGTTTGTATCTATACAGTCGATAAGAATATGTTTCACTGTGAGATCTTCGTGGCATGGAACACACCTTAAGTGGGACTGGCTCTTTCCTATAGTAAATGTTCGTTAATCGTGTATGGCCGATTCTACATCGCCTGATCATGGCCTGATCGAAACGTTTCTGGCTATTCGACTGTATAGATTTTAAGGTTGCAAGAGATAACTTTTATCGAGCAGCTACTTTGGAAGATGTTTTAGTCGAGTGAAAGAAGATTGTATTTTAGATTATTTAAGAGTGATCGGTTTGTTGTATAAATTTTAATGCATTTTCAGGTTTTTAATGCATTAGTTTACTAAGTCATTAAAATGAATACTTAGAGTTTTGTTTGATTGTCGCTATATAGCTTAAATATTGCTGAACGCGACATTAAACCTTAATTCTCTTTCTCTCTCTCCTATATGATTGATTTTTAGTTCACATAAGCACAGATAGATGATCTGAAATCACTGTATGGGATTGAATCAGGATCAATCTCATCATCTAGGGTTGCCTTAGCCATTTTATCAGCTTCAGTATTAACGTGACAACATGACCAGATACCCAACAAAACACAATATCAATCAGTTGATCAAATTTACAGTCATACAAGTGTAGAATATTCAAGATGGTGGGATGAGTTGAATTGACTCCATATAACCTTGTTGGGTGATTCCTTTCTCGAGGTGCTAATATAAGTACAGATTAGACTTGGCAGAAACTTAACAATTCGGGTTAGCTTGACATCAATAGGTATGACTTCATTCGAGTCATAACGTCACAGAAATGAAAAATATGATGAAACTACAACATTCCTATTTACTAAATATAGATCTTTGTATCTACCGTTAAATACGTAAAACACCAGTTAATCATGGTTTTCATCGGGACAGCTCTCATTTGTTCAATGTAGTAGAATGAATGGTTTGGAATCCGTTAACCACGGTTAACCAGTCCAAGCCATCTCGCCATCGTGCCTGTAACCAGTGAATCGAGTTTTTCACTGAAATTGGTTTGCGATTAGAACAAAATATATATATTATCCGATGTAGACCTGGTGTTACCGGGCTTCGCGCTGCATGTCCCTCTCTCAATCTCTGCAGTTCGTCCCTTCGAATATCCTATAAGCTTTATGCGCATAGCTGGAACTTTTTACAACATATATATTTGGGAATGATCTTCAACTGGCAAGATCAGACCTTTTGCAAAGCTATAGTAAACAGGCTTTACAGAACAGTGCTTACTTTTTCTCTCGAAAGTGAAATATATCACAAAAAGCAATTAATTTAAGGCAAAATAAATGGCTTAAATTCATTCACTTCGGGGCGAGCAAATTGCGAAAATATGGACGAAAAACATCAGAAACACAATTTGACGAATACCATTCATGCGTCATTTAGAATTCGCATCAGATCCATTCATAGGCATACATGTATATGTTTGAACTCTAAAAGACTCGCAAACAGATTTTTATCGCATATTCTAGAAAAAATAAAGAAATAAACTACTACCGAAAATTAGTATACACCGGGTACATGCCTATAATCTGTTATAGTAATAAGGTAATTATAATAGGGTATAGGCATATACCCGGTTTATACTACAGTACATGCCGGAAATATATCCAACTATTTTTTAGGATTATACTTTCTTTGTAAAGCACAAATACTGGTGCTGGATGGGTCTGTCCCGTGCACAACTCGAACTCGCACCCTCAGAGTTTGGCGCCAAATCGCTAGCAGTAAAAGTAAGCGCTCTAGCCCACTCGACCACATCAGCTTCCACAAAAGAGGAAGTTCGGAGATCTGAGTCTAGATTACGTACATTTACTACCCCTCTGATAGACTGAATAATGGCACAGCTCCTAAAGCCGATATTATACACATACTAATGCCATTTAGAAAGTAGAAAATAGTGCATTTCCCCCTGAATATGTGATTTCGTTTGCAAGAGCCTTAGGTTGAACTCCAACATCAGCAGTACATCAATGTATGGCGCTTAGGATGAAACCGAACCTGGCAGCCAGTTGGCTGTAAAGTTATTTGGATAGCTTGACATCAATAGGTATGACTTCATTCGAGTCATAACGTCACAGAAAAACCCGTAGGTTTGAATTTGATAAAAACACAAAAATAATATATACATATATTTAACTGGTTAAATTAGGTTTTAAATCGTCCGGGTACACGACTATTTAAATTCTTTTGTCCCCCATACGAAGGAATAGCTCACAAAATCCCTTGGAATGAGAGCTTTCTATTTGACATGTAGGCCGTGTATTTGATTCTGTTGAGAATATTGTATTATTAACAGCATTTAGGTCTAAATGCCCACAATACTGGTATCCAAGTCATTCTAAGGTTAACAGGAATAATCAGTCAAACACCATAATTCAGATGCTGCAACTTTCAAGTTAGTTTCCTCGATTCTGCATATTGGCGTATAAATGTTTCTCGTACGATTGGATTCAGCAGGTAACACTAATTAGCTAATGCACACGATAATAGTGAAAACTTCCGCTTAATAAATGACATTAGCAATCTGAACTATATCATATATTAATGGGCAATCAACTGTGTGCGGTAAAAGTTACCGCTGTGACGGATATCTGTTCTCTTGTGCTGTTAATTTCAATATGATAAAATCCAAATATGCATCATTCAATAGACATATCTGTCATAGATGCAATAAATGTCTCTAATAAAAGGATTAAACTTCTTAATTCTGCCCATCCTTGAAATTACGTTAGAACCTGAATGAAACATACTCTATGGACTAGCTGGGGAACTATGTCACAGTTCACACCGATGTCAAGCTTTGCTCCTCGATGATGCGGTTACATAACGGTGGATGGAAGAAGGGTGAGCAGTGAATAGTGATGTGTCCAGGGAATATGGTTACCATATTCATACAAGATCGGCGAATCTGAGCTTTAATCACCACATTCTTGCATTGATCATGCAGAACGTTTGACGTTTTCTTGGATTCATGCCACTTCCTTACGCGATAATCATTTCTGAATACTGCCTGATTAGCCAGCTTAACGATTTGTTAACATCAATAGTTAGGAAGTTGAAGATTATAGAGCCGACACTGTCATGCATTTCACGCTTCCAAATTAGATCTCCAACTGAGATATTGGGTTTCCTCGGCTTCAGGAGTAGGCACATTCGTTATTAACAAGACACATCAAAGCAAATCTCCAACATGTGTTGATGAAGCTATATGTAGACCTAACGTCTCGGGCACTCGCCGAACCTGCTCTAGCGATATGTGCTCATAGGTGTCCACTTAATGTTATCAAGTACCGTTAACATTATAATTACAACATGTTTGACTTCAAATATACTGTATCTGAACTCCTTTACAGCATGACGGGAGCATAATTTCCCCTGTCATGATTGGTTTTATGTCTGCTTACCATCAAATGAATAACATATACAGCATGTTCCTGCTGCAGTGCGCACAGTGTGATTGGTATTTCCCTGTAGGTAGGTGCAAATCCGGAGTCTCTGCCATCCGGGTTTACTCCGAGGTTATGAAAGATAAATATTGTTTGTGATATTGTGTACTATCTGCTGGCTGTGTGGTGTATGCGGCAGGTCTGTCATCATTTGAAAATACGCTACAAATATACATGCACTTCTCAATGCTGATAAACTACTTCGTTCGAAGTTTGACTTCAGATATCAGATTACCTTCAAATATCAGGCGAGGATCACATATTTATAGCTCTTGTATGGGAAATATCCGACATAAGATCTTGCGTGAACGGTCGAAACTATGCGCGATTGAGATATTTCATTTCACGGACACGGATTTTCATATGACTTGCTAGCACCTTCTGTATTGGGAATAACTGGAAAATTGATTTGTTTATTTAGAGGCCCGATAGCCGAGATGGGTAAGGGTTATTGACTCAGAAATATCACAGAGACAAATCACTGAAAAGCAGACTGGTCAGACCACTGATTTCATCTTTAAGTAGTGGGCGAAGTGGAGATTTACAAAGTGCAACGTTATTGTGAAATATTGATGAATATAAGCGGTTAATATAGCAATTATTTATCAACTATGTTACAATCAATCTCAATGCGTTTATCTTGAGTTGAGCAAATAAAAGTTATGTTCGCAGACTAATTGTTACATATTTGGCGAGAATACGAGATCGCGAGGCGAGAAATCGGGAATGCTAAGGAGACCGCAAGAATTGGCTCCATTTCTTCTTTTGTGGCTAAATGACGGAAAGTCGAGTGGCTGCTTCCGGTTCCGATCAAATGTGAACATGATTGCATTTAATTGGAAGGATATCCTCGTTGGATAACGGCTGCCTAGTGATTGCCAAATCTAACAGATACTTAATGACATACCATATAGCATGATCTTCAGTAGTGGGAGCCGAACACATGCCGCTGACTGCTGTCTTGGCATGATAGTATGGTTCATTAAATTTCTCTCCTCGACATGTGTTGCATAAATGATGACGCAATTAAGCAATTGTGCGTGTAATAAGCTAGAGATCTAGTACATTACTGGTGATAGTTGCGTTAATTAGAGTCCACTACGAGCATTCATAATGAATTTAGCCACATTTAGAGGTCTTAGTTATTTTAGTGTTGGGGAGGTAGTATAATAATAGACATCGGTTTGGACGGCGCAGGTTACAGTTGCTCAGACATGACCAAAATACCGAATGCCAGAGTGATAATTGGCTGAGTTCCTTTCGCTAATGACATGAATTTGCTTTATACCCTCTGTATTTCGTCCCATGTCAGATTCTTGTCTTAATATTGAAGCCAGCGCTTTAGCGTTTTGGGGCTTAATTCGAAACAGAATGTCGTGCACCTACTTTTTGCGCTCAAAGTATTGTCACAATGTACATGCTGTAGAAACATATCCCCTATATCAAAACACGAATTCCCCTTAACATTATCGTGTTATATCTGAACGCATTGATCTTATGCATTTTCTGATAGATCCAAATGTGTGTTCCACATGGGCGAACACAGGCAAAGCGAATCAAGACAGCGATCTGCCTGGGCCGGTTTACCCGATATATGAGATGAGCAGGTGCCAGAAACATTTCGATCAAGCCATAATCAGGCATATAGAATCGGCCATACATGATTAACTCATGAACATTTACTTAAAAAAAAAGAGCCAGGGCCAAGGTGTATTCCATGCCACGAAGATGTCACATTCTTGTCGAATGTATAGATTTCAAGATTGTAAGAGATTCTTTTTATCGAGCGACTACTTTGGAAGATCGTTTTGGTGGGGTGATCGGGGACTGTGTCTTAGGTTATTTGAGAGAAATCGGTTTGTTGCATAAGTTTTAATGTGTGTATGTTTTAATGCGTTGAATTACTAAGTTATCAACCTGAATACTTAGAATTTTGTTTGATCGTCGCTATATAGCTGAAATATTGCTGAACGCGACGTTAAACCTTAACTCTCTCTCTCTCTCTAGACGCCTTTGCCCAGGATTGTTTTGAATTCGAATGTCGATATCCGACAAACCAGTTTTTGTATAGTCATCGATGTGGTCTGAGGGCTGAACATCAGCAGAATTTTCTCTCCAGCGTGCTAGATGAGCGTTTATCGCCCAGCGATTTAACCCTATCTGCCCTGGTCGATTTGAGACATGTCCAGGACTTGGGGGGGGGAGGGTATGTTTCTTACGACTTGAACTAGGGGGTTGAAACTCACCACACTATACCCTTGTCAAGCGCTACTAGAAAATGTAATAAAAATCCAAGATGACCGTCATGCTAACGTCACAGTGACGTCATTTTCAAAACCACAATTTTGAACGATTTTTCGGTCAGATTGTTTTCGTATTTTGTATTCATGTGGTGGGTAAATTAGGAAATATTAATCTTATTTGAAAAAAACTGGCTTTTGCCCATTTTTCCTCGCAATGAAAAATGGAAAATTTTGAATAAAAATAACGAAAACGTCACTTTTCTGGTATACCGGTACCGAACATGGTTGCCATTTTAAAATTTACCAATGTTTTTCTACTCGCGTGGGTAATGTAAATAGGCTCCATACGACCCCAAAATAATAATCTACAAAATCAAGGAGTGTCAACTCTGAAGTTTTTTCATTACGGACATAGTGCAGAAAGTTTTGTAGGGGCCATAATGTCTCCCCACCGGCCTCGTAGGTTAAATTGTCAGTTTCGACAGAAAACTGTACGATATTCGATTGAGCCGGAACTTTTAACCATGAATGATTGATAACTCATATATCAAATAGGTAGACCAGCTCCTTGTTGGTGATATGCATTAAAACGGGTGCTGGTATAGGTCTGTCGAACTATAAGCGGACCAGTTCGACAAGGTCAACGGAAATATTTAGTTGGACTGAAATGCACTTACCTCCAACCACTTGAATCACATTTATGTTACATGAAGACCAGATATACAGATATCGCACGTGTGGGATTGACATCCCTCGAAGGAGGACCATTCATGTATTCATCGTCCTCGCCTGTCTCGAAAATGTCTTGAAATTCAATTCCAAAAAAGACAGTGTGAATATCAATACATTGGAATTGTAAGCCTGTGATTGGCTGAATTGAAATTGCAATTTCAATTCTTCGTAAGGAATTTATGCAGATAATCTGCCATACTATCGTACAACAACTCTTTTATTATGCCTATGCCTTTGTTCTAATAGCAAGAGGCGAGGGTCTGCAACCCTACGATCTACGTCCGATAATGAATCAAGATGAACAACCACCACCACTACCACCACCGCCACAGGGAAACGATGCAGGATTTGTCCGAATTTGGAGTCATCCGAATTAAGTTACGTGTACTATACATATCTATCCCTACTGTAGCCCGTATAATGGAAACGGATGCTAACTATCTTGTCCCGAACACGACTTTAAACTTTACTTCTCGTATCTCGTCCCGAACGCGACTTTAAACCTGAATTCTCTCTCTCTCTATCTCGTCAAACTATTGCGGAACCTGTTTCGAAAAATAAATATTAGCGAACGACGAATTGCCTGTCTGGATCTTTTTTTTCTGAGAAGGCGACCATCAACCAAAAGTACATACTTTTTTTGTTCTCTTTCTGTTCTATCCCCGTACATCGTCAAAGTTAATTAGTTTCTGACTTTATGTGGTCTGAAAATTGACGTTCTTCGTGCAAATGTCGAAAGATCAGTCGATTCGGCGAGCCATCAGAAACAGCCACTGCATGTGTCTGAGCAAACTGTTTTGATGCACATTTACTCTGCAGATCATAATCAGTACATCTCACCAAACACGCTGGACAAGAAACTACACGAACAGAACGGATATAAAGTGAGGGGGGGGGGGGGGTATGAGAGAAAAAAAGCATGTGGGTGTGGTTTCGAGACGAGATGTTCGGTGAGTTCAGTTTATACTGATTATAAGCTAGGCGGAATAAATTTGTAGCAAAGAGGTGGCAAAGTATTTCCAGCGTATCGATATTTCCAATGCATCCGCTCAATTCCGTCAACATCAAAGTTTCCGACTAAATACATTCGAAAACTATCAACGCTGGCAAGGTGTATAGAAGGAAGATAAAGATATTGTAGGACATACATGTGTATACGAAATTTCGGACGACGCCAGATTCGAGCAACTTCTGCATCTTTCATCGCTGACAGCAATCTGGCACCGTCTTACATGTTGTATAATTTGCAGATCAGTATCTGCCTTATCTATGATCGTAGAACTAATGCAACAGGTTGACCTACATGTATATAGAATTAGATTTTGACCACATATCAGAGAATTTTGCACCTACAGTTGGCGGAATTCATTCACCTGAATTTGTTTGCTGGAGATGTATCCCTGCTTGGCAACAGCGTGTCACGGCAGGAGACAACTGCAAACTGGTCGTGCGATATTGCCTCGAGATCGTTTGAGATCGTATCGAGGCGCGCATGATCGTATGATATCCCCTCGAAATCGATGGTTATTGCAGACAGTGAGATGATTTACGTGAGGATACCTTTAATATTGGAAATTACAGATTATCATGTGAATGAATAATAACCCATTCGGAATTTGTCAGTAAATGTGACCTGTTACATTTAGGTACACACATGTTGAACATATGAAGCTAAACGTCATCTTTTTTTCTACGCGAATCAACGTACATGTATAACACAATAACCCTTTTTTTCTTGATTGTATCTTCAAACTGAGTGTACGCCAGCGATATTTAGCGGCACTTAAAAACATCTTTGCACGTTATGTCCACAGAGATTTTCTTGGTCATAGCCAAGGGGTATTTGAACACGATCTAAAGGCAGCTATTGATAAGAAATCTTGTACTCCATTTGTCAGGATATCGGGATAATGGGAACTAAATGGTATTTCTATCCTCTGGATGTGGGGAGCGATAAAATCTATATTCACGAATGAAACGACAACATGGAAATTGGGTCTGGAAAAGTAATTTGCCAATCTCATCAACGGTATGCTAGGTATCCAACTGCATCGTTGGAAAGCTCTTGCTGCCAACAATTGTTGTATGTTCTATGGAAAATCGGTACATCGTTCTGTGATGATCGTTTGCTGCGTAGCCATGACTTGCCATAGACTTAGCGACCTCCAGTGCAATATATGGCGAAAATGATAAGCGATTGCCCTCTGGCGACAGCTAAACATTTCCGGCATAAGGATGGTCAAAGTAGACAACGGTTCTTGACCAGGGCATCGAACGATGATGGAGCAGTTTATTGGTATTCACTCATTGCACAGATGACGATTCATTCCATCAGTCCGAAGCATAGGAAATATTTCAGAAAAATAAATTAAGCCGTAAGCGGGAGTTGAAATCAGTATCTGAACCGTAGATCTATTGGTCCCTTATAAAATAATTATTTCCCATAATTACATACGCACGTGAACTATACATTAGTCTGAATTTCGCAACCACAATTATACATACACTAAAGAAAACAAATGCATGTTTAGCTGATACGTCTCCATAATCTTTCTGTATTGCATTATGTACACGTGGAATTCGACATTCGTCAGGTAGTCTGTTCTTCATTTCGATTCCGAGTCCGCACTGGGCAACACCATTCTCTTATCAGGTTCTTTCATTAATTCAAACTTGAAAGTCAAACGTTTTGAACAATTCTGAATGCTGCAGAGGAATTATATCTTCTTCGTACCTTTACAATTACCAGCATCGTCATTTACCAGTAGCACTATTATGCTTCCAATAAACCGGTTATTCCACATTGGAATATTCAAAACTTCAGCTAAGAATTAAATATGCGTAATGTGTCCCAAAACATATCCTTATTTAAATCCTAATTTATTCTTATTTGATATCTGCATTTTGATGCCCTCAAACGGGTCGCGCACCCAATGATCGACACAGCAGTTCAGACTGATGAAACGCATACCACCCACGCACAGATTCATGCGGCTCGAGCATGATACACAGCTAGGGCCATAGCCATATGTAATCAACCTTTAGCCAACGCCATGCTTGAACTTGGGTTTGAAAGGGAGCTACTCTGGACAAAAATGACTGCCTCTGCTCTCCTGTTGTAGTGTTTAGATTTCCACATCGCTGGGAAGGCCCTAGAACTGTTCCGGCAGATCATTTGTCTTCGAGCGTGTCTGCTAGAAACATTGAACAGCACTCTCGAGACAGCTACCCGTGAACAAGATCACTAAAGTGCCGAATGAATCATTTTGATTTCAGTCTTCAGCATTCATTACAATCGCTTTATCTGGTGGTATCACGAAAGGCTACTGCTATAAATCTGTGATACGGCCTTAATAAGGTCCAGTATTACAGGCCAATTTTCTCAGGCTATCCTCACTTTCTTTTGAATACATCCTCCAATACATTGGCTTGCTTACCTATGTCTCTGGGATATGTGCTACTCGTGATGCATGGTGGGATACACCCGGGCGCTACATTGCTTTGGATATACATGTGTCTGTGCAAACTGTCTGTGAGCAGCAGGCGTACACAACCGAAGTATATGTGTCTGATCACAAAGTTAGCGGCAAACTTTTATCATTTCTTACGGCGGTACATGTACCAGGGAGACATCCATTGTGATTCTCGTAGATTAGTGTTGTTCAATATAAATGAGCCAATTGTTCATTTGAGGAAAGGAGAGGGAGAGAATCAAGGTTTAACGCCGCGTTCAGCAACATTTCAGCTATATAGCGACGATCAAACAAAATTCTAAGTATTTAAGTTAATAACTTAGTAATCCAACACATTAAAACATACACCCATTAAAACTTATGCAACAAACCGATTTCTCTCACATAACCTAACACACAGTCCTCCCTTACCCGAACAAAAATGTCTTCTAAATTATTTGAAGAACATGGGGCTGCTCACCACATACCGTTCAAACGGCCCAAGCTCCAGATTAGGCGAGCTATAAACATAGTCAACAAATCGATGCAAACTAGGTCTTTCTCAAGGGGGTGACTAGCTTAAATGTAGGGAATGACAAAGAATCCAGACGAATAAAATGATTAAAATAGTGATCCTGACAAAAAAATTATCATTTTATCACTCGCATTGAGAGATATATCAGTGTGGTTCCAAGTCAGCCTGATCTGAACCATAATAATAGCAGTTACAGATTATAAAAAATTGCTAAATCTTAGCTATATGATACTGTTATTTATGTTCATTTTTCGTTCAGATGGCAAACACCTCCGCAAAAAGAAAAAAATAGAAGATACTAATAACGGATAAATGATTCTGTACCCAAAAACCTTTGCTCTACATATATTTCACAGGACATTTTAGTTTGGGAATCGTTGGATTGCTGAGCGTGTGACGATAATTGCTTAACCGTGGGATATGCATTATGTATTATTACGTAATAATCGTGGACAGCATAGGGGCAAAAATAATATATGCACCGTATCCCTCCATTACCTAACACTAATTGCTCAAATGCAAATAACCCTGCAATGATAAGAGATCAGCTGCAATACATGGTTACATTAGCATACTGCCGTTGAAAAAAAATACAAACTTGATCCGAAACATGAAATTTTGGCAGTTCTCCGCAAATTCTGGTCACCATGGATTATTATGACATTTAGGTTAATTATATGGTTCTGAATGGTTGTCATATTGATTTTATATGATGAACTTGTACCTCTTAAATGTAGATTTTTCCCCCATTCCGAATACCCATACATATGTCCATGGGTCATTATTTACAAACGAATGATTGGAAGACGCATTCAATACAGTGTATTTCGTTGGTTATAGGCCAACTAACATCAGCTGTTAAGAACTGTTGCATCATCGTGACTAGTCGTTGGATAATTGTGTCAGTTTGCACACATCGAATCATTGTTGTTGGGGCAAAATCTGCTCATGGTTTTAGACGGGGCATGATTTATAGATATTAGAAAACCTAGGTAATTGCCTGTGTCATCATGACAATAGTTTGGTCCCGAGAACAGATGTTCCTGTTAGGATACCTCACCCTGCACAAGCAGGTATCCCGAGCCAAGTCGACATACGCAACTCATAAATGATGTAATGATAATTCCATTGATGTGACACGCTACAATGGTTTAATAGCAGATGCGACGTTGTAATGATTGCATTCATTTATTTCGAGAAAAAAACCATACTATTCCTGTGAGATAACGGAAGAATGTTAACCGGTACTATCCTCGCGTTTCATGCCGTTTGCGAGAATTGTTCCTTTATCCGCTATCTCGCGGAACAAGTAAGCTAAATAATAAAATGTGCCTGCCTTTGGAGCGATACTCTTAAACGAAAAGTAGCAGGATACGTCATTACCATATCGGAGAATTGCTCAGTCCTGGCCAGCGAAACATTACACCAGCAACTCAGACTTAATCTTCACGCAAGATAGAATTTTAAATCGAGCGGAAAATTAAGACCACGAGTCGAATTGCTATAGCCGGGGTACGTAGTAGGTTATCTGGTCTGAGGTTATCTATTTCCTAATCTAACTACTTTGGCACATTCATGTACTAATCAAAGGGATTTTACCTGCAGTCAGTTGAAGATTGATGATCACTTTATCATGTAAATAACAACAGAACGAAACTAAACTATTACAAGCGTCTAGTCCGTCATTCGTAATTCAGCCGTCGTCCATTAAAGAATATCCGCGTCCATAATCCAAAGAGCTACACGCGCGGTGGGAATTGAAACCTCCTTAACACCGATAATTTCATTGGCAGTCTACATGGTATTTATGATCCTGTTGTTATTGTTAACATGGAAACAAAGAATCATACCTAAAAGTTGCTGAATATGGCCAGATAGCTAAACATAACGTGTATGCGAGAACTGATTCAAGATAGATTTGTTCTTCATTTGCCCTGCAAAAGCCAGTGGTATAGTACTCAATGCAAGCGATATGGCTAGGGTGATGTACCGACTGCAGAGAGTTTAGGTAAAAAAAAAGTCCTGAACATGTCCGGGTGCGTGTGTCGAGGCAGTAATTACAAACGTTGGAAAATCAACAGGTATAGCGTGAACGAAGTTAAATCAATATAAAGAGGTGACCAGAAACTTAAATGACTCTCCTTGTTGTCGTCTTTTCCATCTTTGATGTCAAGTTTGTTGGAAGAGAAAACATTAATCTTACAATTATCTCCTTAATCTGGCCGTTTTCTCCATCTCTTGATGAGGGATTGGCACGCACTCATGCCAACGGTCTTCCGGAGAACACTACATTAGAATTTACTGGAAGATCAACAAACGCTGCTGGTGGCTCTAAAGACCCTTGACTTCAGGCGTAGACGCATGAATGAATAACAAATCAATGCACTGAGATTTCTCGTTATCAGTCGACCCAGAAGATTCGAACGAAAACCCATTCGATGGAATTCGGTGAGCAAATGCTCACTCTAATGGGCTCTTGATTTTAGTTATATTACAAAATATTACAACATCCTGGCAGCTGGAATGTTTTTGAAATGCTATTTCACATAATCTGCAAAGATACTATACAAACTGGGTTTTTTTCGGTGGGGGGGGGGGGGGGGTTCTATAACACGTTTATCGGTAAATGGAAGGTGGAGGACCTCCGATTGCGTGTACATGTAGAAGACAAAAATCGAAATATGAGAACGCAAAAAAGCGACTGACAATTTGATGACAGGTTTTGAAGATGGATTTCTTTTCGAGCCAGGATGTTACATCGAGGTTTTTTCAAGTAGAAAATTGATGGAGGAACGATATGATAGAATTACCAGAACAGGCTGTGTTTCCTCCAGGCATGTTCAAACCTGGGAGTTAATTTTAGGGTATACGAAAGAAAAAAGAAAATCTGACTTGGGATTCTTGTGCGTCACTGCTGAAGATCACGTGCAAATCATTCCTGTAATGCACTGTTCAAGATCACGTGATTTCAGTACTTGTTAATTAGTACAATCCATCAACTACGAGTTCCGAGCTCACCGTGTCTTCCTGATGGTATGTCGTGCAAGGTATTAGATTCGCACTTTTCTGTAGAGCAAAACCAGCATGCAGGCTTCCTACCTAAAACCCGGTGGGTTTTTTTATTCACGATCTGGTTATTAAGCCTTCGAAGAACGCCTGTATGGTTTCAGCAAATACTGGCAAGTGGTTTGCTCTGTGGCCATGGTATCGGCCGGCATATTGTCCAATGAGCAGTTCACACATCAATTAACGTATATTGATGAATTTTCACGCGGATAAATGGACTTTGTATTTGCCGGCTGAAACTGTCATAGTGGATTCACTGGAAGAAAGGCATACCGCACAATTCTTAACGGCTAATCGCTAAGACATGTTTACATAATCAAGAATTGCTACAATAGATCTGAGTCCCATAACGATTTCGCCTCGCAAAAAGAACAGCGGCAAAACAAAGTCTTGGAGAAAATCGATCAGTGGCTTTGTGAGAGTGTCCTATCCTCGATGATGAATTGGAACAGTAGTTGCTCTAGACAGATTGGACAGTTATCCAGTACATTACATGTAGAGGTCTATGTGACCACGGATATCTTGCCACACGAACCACGGTAGTCAATTTCAGATAATAAGGGACCATGGAAGTATTAGCCGTCCTCTAGAATAAGAGCAAGGTATTGATGGACGTTATGATGAATCGGGAGAATATTTACTGTTGATTACTGGAATTAACCTTCCATTATACCGATACACACGGCACCAATATCTTTCACCGAATAAAATATTCACTCGACGAGTAAACTGCTTAATATCTATATATCTGAAATTAATACGTGATTTTGCGGAGATTAGAACAGCAAGTTCAAATCTAGTTAACCCTACCAATCCTGGTCGATTTGGGGGTCTGTCTAATCCTGGGGGTGGGGGGACTGCACTTCCGGCCCCATAAATATTTTCTCGACTCCTTGGGCTAGAGGGACATCTCAGTGACATCTTGTTGGAAGCCATTTTTATATTTCGACATTTTATCTCTCAAAAAACCAATTAATGTAATGTTACATTCAAGCCCTTTTAGGCAAGAAAAGGCGATAATAAATGAACGGAAAATACCGAAAAAAGACCCTCCGAAGAAACTTCGTAGCCACCAGTTTGAATTTTCCCTGATCATTTGCACCTAGGATTATACAAATAGTCGAAAAATGACGTCAATAGAGTTTCAACTTTCTTGGTCCAGAGCTCCGGTGAACAGTTTGTTTGGAGAGGCTAACAAAACCCCAATGCTCTTCTCCACCAGACAGGGTAAGTGAGTAGATCACCTTTACTTTTAGCAGTAAGAATGGGCTTAAACTTTACTTATCATCGTCGGGCAAGATGAAGATAAGATGAAAATGCAGTGAAAACATATCGTGATTACGACACTGTTTGTGGACATATTGCATTATTTGTGTATGCATTTTATATCACTGAATTAGTAGGGAAATGAGCCCGTTTTTTATGTTTAAAGTATACTGAGTTCATTTCTTTCAGTCAAATGTTCTTTAATGTGCCATATGAAGTAGATGATATACAATTCTTGTGGAATGCCAAAAATGGGGGTCAATATATATTTTTAATATTAACAGTATAACATGATTCATTCATTATGATTTATTTTTTTAATTTGGTGCAAATGCTGTTATATGAATTAGTTCTTTGGATTATGGACGCGGAAATTCTTTAATGGACGACGGCTGAATAACGAATGACGTACTAGACGCTTGTAACAAAAATGGAGTCTTTCTAACCCTATACAGGTCATGGGTGAATTCACAAGGTTGCCTTTTGGATGAAATTGAATCCAAACGAATTTTTGGGGGTATCACCAGCATAATCTCTAGCTCCAGGAGCATCTTGCCCAGTCCAACTTGCTGAATCTGACAGGCCCACGTTTGGTCAGTCATATTCCACGTTGGAATGACTAGTGATACATATAAATGGTCATCTTGTGTCCGATATAACTTTTTGGTCTGCTGTGAGGTGCATCGACACTATTGTTAGGTAATGGAGCATGTTTTCAAACAAAAACATAAATCACCATATTATAGCTCCATTTGCGCAGCATGGACATGATCTGGTTCCTCACTCGCCAGATTTGATGAAGATGCAAAAGCATGTTGTACGCAGAAAAAGGTCAAACCTTGATGAAGCTCTCCACGGAGGGTCATTGTCCGTCGCTCTGCTGTTAGTTATTTATATAAATGTGCCCTAACGAAGGTTGATTGAACAGTTGATTGCCTATTTGATGCTCCATGACGCTGTGCCTAAACCACTATCGGAAATTCTCGAAGCACGGATTGTCTTTTTGAAAGACAATGATGGATAAAAACACAAGGATTTGAAAACCATAGAGAAAGTGTATGCTCGTGTTCAATTACTGTTTCATCTATGGCATCGAAGCGACCTGATTCTTTCGCCGACTTCAGGGTAGTTTCCGCCTTCTCGACTTCAGAAACTAGTTTATCGATTGGTGGCCAATAAAAAAGAAGTGTGCTCAAGAAGAAATTGTCGATAGTCTGTGATCATAGCCTTCATGCACAGGCCACCAGTACCGATACGCATTTGCAGGCAACGACTGGCGTTCTTCTCCACGCAATAATCAACAAACGCATTAGGACGCATACGCTGAAATCTGGAATGAGTTATATGGAATAGTCGAACCTCTGAGCTTGTATTGGGCCTTCAACTTGATTTGAGGCAACATACAGTTAGGTAGCAGAAAATCTACATTAGAGAATATCACACTCTGATATACTTTAACCCTATTTCGCCTGGGCTTTTGGGGACGTATCCTGACCTGAAAGGGGGGAGGTGGGGGAGGCGAAATGGCCTCCCTAATTATTTTTCTTACCCCTTTAACTTACCACACTATACCCTTGGTTCAAGATCTACAAGAGAATGTAAAAAAATCCAAGATGGCCGCTTTGATGACGTCACAGTGACGTCATTTTCAAAAAATGGCATTATTTGGTCGATTTTTCGGTCGGATTTTCCGAATTTTTTATTTATGCAATTTCTCCGCAAAAAACTGCATGATAAATTAGTAAATATTAATCTGATGTGAAATAAAATAGTTTTTTTCGAAAAGCAGAAATTTGAAGAAATATGACAAAAACATCACTTTTCTGGTGCCCCACGTGGCCGCCATCTTGAATTTAGCCATGATCCTCTGCTCGGGGGATTTTTGCAAATAGGCTCAAAATGACCCCAATGTGATAATCTATAAAGTCAATGAGTTTTAGCTCTCCATGTTTTGTCGTTCACGTGATAGCGCATAAAGTTTGGTAGTGGGGGCCATTTCGCTCCCCCCCCCCCAAGCCAGGTAGGGTTAATGGACGACGGCTGAATATTTAGCGACGGACTTGACGCTTGCATATGAAACATTTAGGCAAACCTCCGTACCAGTACGAGTTTTGTCCATAGCAATGTATGTAAGAACGACCGGTGCGGTTAAATTATTTTAAGGTTTTGCAGCCCACACCCACACCCACTTATTTGTCCTTGCTTCCAAATTTGTGCATATATTTCTCGTCGGGTATAAAACTAACCTGTTTTATGTATACTATAATTTATTCTTTTAATTCGGTGCTAATATTATTATATGAATTAGGTCTTTGGATTATGGACGCGAAAAATATTTAATGGACGACGGCTGAATTTTGAACGACGGTAAAGACGCTTGTATCTCAATTGAAATGCATTTCCTCCCATAAATTGAACCGACAAACCTTAAAATCAATGGCATTGTGTTTGCCAAATGTCACCAAAGCCAGAGTATTGACCTGAAATTATAGCCTGATCCTATGATTATAAATGTTGAAAGCGACGTTAAACCCTATTCACTCACTCACTCACTCCTATGATTATGGTTCCCCGATGTTTGGGTCACGGTGACCTTCAACAATAATAAGGTTCTCTCTTGCCTTATGGGTAAGGCATACCCAAGTTAGGTACCAATCCATAACCTGGTGCTAGATATATCGTACAGACATCACAATTTAATGGACGGACAGAACTCGCTCTCGTATATCCAACATCGTCTAACTACCAGGGCATGAACAGAAAGGCAGTGAATTGTAAATTTCCCATGCAAATCGTGCTATCAAGTTCTCCAAGTGTTGAAGATCTTTCAATACAAAGAAAAACAAATTCAAAAAAAATTAAGGAATATTCCCCGACTATTACACCAGCGGAATATTCCTCAACATAACTAAGGAATATTCCTTACCATGTTAAGGAATTTCCTTAACCCATACCGACAGGAATATTTAAGTTAGCTAAAATCCAGCTCGTTTTGTCTCGAATACTGTATAATAAAGTCACGTAGTCTGCCCATTATGAGCTGCCGGGATGTTTCACAAAAACAAATAATACAAAAGTGAAACGAAGCTGTAAAATTCACAGTCAGAAAAATGGTGTTTGTCCAACACCATTTTATGGTGTTGAGGGCTGGTCAACACCATACAATGGTATTGAGAAACGGTGTTGAAATGTGAACACTAAAAAATCGTGTTTAGACCAGTTTAACACAAAATAACAGTGTTGGTCAACACCAATAAAGGGTGTTGAAAATGGCTCATCACCATATTTTGGTGTTCACTGATAAGGGCTAGCAATGGCTCAACACCAATTAATGGTGTTGGCGAACACCAATAAAGAGAGTCGGAGACATGATGTTGGTCGAAATTCAATACCATTTATTGGTGTTGAGCTCAGCACCGTTTTTGGTGTGGATTTTTCTGGCTGTGCATGTCTTACACATATACATGTCCGCGAAGAGAATTTCCAAAATCTAATCCACCTAGATGGATAATATACAGCCACAGTTTCACACCAAATACGAGGGCGGTATCCCATCCCATATAGGCTGGAATTTCTACCCCGAAATGACTTTTAAGAGCAATAATGCTATATTTCATATTGTAGTAATAATATAAATCCTCTCTGAAGGAATTTCTTAGCTGCAAAGCTTGATACATGATTGTAGATTATTAGAGAGCATGAATTTCCTAACTCAAATCTCTTCAGCCATGAGGTTAGAAAAGTAGCGCGTCAAATTTATGAGGCTGGCAGTTCAGTTTTTCAGTGATTTCTTTCAGGCTTGTAACAGCAAAAGTGTCCCGGGTTGCCTATAGATCCAATGTCAACTCAAATGATATCACAAATGAACAGCACGCACAAGAGCCGTAGGTTGCGTTAATATGTCGCTTGCTGTAATGACAATGAATCGATCATATGTTGTTGTTTTTTGAGGTGTCATTCACATCTTGGAAGTTAATGGCATGATTGAGCTGAAACTCATCATGTAAGAATAAGAAGATAGAGTAAAGAAGTTTGTACCAACAATTAAAAATGCTCATGTGTGTACTTTTTAATGTATTGTGATGGTATTTATGGCTGTTTTTAACAATATTTTGATAAATAATAATTGTAAAATTGTTGTCAACATGAAAGATAACTGCTGAGCAATATGGAGTACAGTTGCAGTTCTCGATATACCTTGCCATCCTCGAATGTATAATTTGATTTCAGCAAGTGGAAAAACACATACAAACGGTGGATTATCTCTGAGAAGAGGTCTACTTAATTGCTGCCAAATGCGTTAGCTTGCTGCCGAACTCGGTGCTAGATCTTTGATTACCCTGTGCGGAAGAGATTACCCTGGGCAGAAGGCGTACTCCTGACCCTCTCTGTTTTGTTCCTCTCAAATTAATATAACTTATTTTCCAGCGTTAGACTGATTGTTTCTTTAAAAATGCAGGTCTGGCTTGTTTTAGTCGATTTAACGGAGATAAGCAGATTGGATAATATGAGTAAGATAAAGCATACACATGTAGTTCTCTAATAAACAAAATTCAGCTGTCAAATACCCAAACCTATAGATTGGTGTGTGGCCTCGGTTTATTACCGAGCAATGAAACTTCCGGATATGTTTTATTATCGTTCTGTCTGCTGTCTGCTGTCAATTTGACATAAAAGAACCTGGAAATCATTGTTACATCTAGTATCATATTTGTGTTAACATTGTGTTGATGGAACAAAACTTTCGCAAAATGTTGTAGAATCCAGGGTCATTGGATGTAGACGAAACCGCCGATAATACATAATGAGAAACATACCGATACATACACGTGATCTACTTCAATGTTTATTCTCATCGTCTGTTTGTAGATTCTATAATTCAACTGAATGCAATAAAATAAACAATATGTTTTCATTCCCATAAATGATCTCTGTTGAATTTTATGCTATGATAAGTCTTAGCCCCATAAGCAATTCAGGTTTGAACAGTTTCGTTTAACGTCTAAAGCAAGTAGACATTTATACTTTCAATCCATTCTACCAGCTCCAGCTTCTGTCTTAGTAATTTACAACCGTTGTAACCAGACTGGAATGACAAGGGCGTATACATACCTCGCCAAGCAGCATTTGACAACTAGTCAACGTCACACAACCTTATTGCAAAAATAATATCGAGCTATAAAGCAACTCCATCCCGGTGATACATTGAGTTGTTTTTGTTCATTTCACCTTCATTCACAAAAGCGACGTATCTGGGTACCTTTGGTCGCCACCATATTAATGTTAGAAAACTAGTCCAAGAAATTTGACATCTATGACAAGCGTTTGAACAATCGGCATCAGGGTTCGTCGACGTACTCGCCTGTAGCATATAATTTCCAAAGATTCTGACAGGCCTACAATTCGGGAAGTATACATGACAGCCAGAATTAGGAAAAAGGACAATAACTCCGAATTTCACAGTGCACATCCAGACGGTGTTAAGCATCTTCCATATAAGTTTCGAAGTTGTCCATCAAATAGAAAGCCAGATATGGGCAACAAATATGGCGGGATATAAGGGCCTGACCTTGCACATCTGCCTGGCCTAAGCATCCTCCATGTAACTTTCGGAGCTGTCCATCAGATAGCAATAGAGATATGAACCGAGCAAGAAATTGCTGCTGGGTGGGATAAAGGGCCATACCGGTGTGGGAAATCATCGAAACGTGTAAAATCGTCGAAACGAGTATCTTTCATGTAAGTTTCGGAGTTTTCCATTAAATAGTAACCGACTTATGGACCGGACAAACAAATTTGTTGCCCGTCGTACGATGAACGGTCATAAATTTGGTGAACAGCATATACAGTGCACATCGGCAAGGTACTAAAGCATCTTCCAATTAAGTTTCGGAGCTGTCCAAATATGACGCCGAAAAGAAATTGTTGAGTGACGAGACAAAAGGCCGTAACTCTGCGCTAAATCATCGAACGCTTTTTCGGGGCTGTCCATCAAACAGCAACTGAGATATGGAACAGACAATACAAATTGTTGACTGACAAGATAAAGGTTACAAGCGTCTAATCCGTCATCCATAATTCAGCCGTCGTCCATTAGAGAATATCCGCGTCCATAATCCAAAGACCTATTCCATATAACAGTATTAGCACCAAATTCAAAAAGACAATCATAGTATACATAAACATAGGCTTGTTTCCGGCAAGAGAGAAGCGGTCAACAGTTTTCAATGATGCCGACAAGACATCATGATGTTCCAAAAATATCAAATCCGTATCGCTGATCAGTATTCTTAATCCATAATATTCGTTGTAAAGTCGTCATCTAAGAATGATGTATCTCAGTCACGCTTTGATTGTGTCTGTTCATATGAGTACCATGAGGTTCTTGAAGTACATGGGTTCATACGGCCCCTAGCCCCGGATTAGGCGGAATTAGACACAAGTTACGAAACGTAGCGCCATAGATCTTGCACGCTACGTTCGTATTTTGCTATCAGCATGCGATATGTATCGCCAAATTTGAGAAACTTTGAGTGTAGGCGCTTGATGGAATAGCCCTGTTTTTTAAGTTTCTGCACCAATGTTGTGTGACGTTGATTAAAATCGTCACATTTAACACAGGATCTAGCAAATGCTACTAAGCGAGATTTGTATACGCCATATGCAGGTCCCACTGGAATATTACTATCCAGAAAGGTATAGTTTACGATGTCGAAATTGTAATCATAACTTTGCGGCAAAGCATCGTATGCGTAGAATACCTGACCGTGCACATCAGCATGGTGCTGAGCATCATGCATGTAAGTTTCGGTGTTGTCCATCAGGTATTAACTGATATATTGAGAGGACAAGAAATTATTTGCCTGACGAGATACATGGCGATAAATCTGCGGCAAATCATATAATACATGCGTCTAGTCCGTCATTCGATATACAGCCGTCGTCGATTAAAGAATTTCTGCGTCCATAGTCCAAAGACCCATTTCATGTAGTAACATTAGCACCAAATGATAAATCATAGTATACATAATACTAGTCTAATTTCCTGCAAGACAGAAGCAGTCAACAGTTTTCAGTGATGCCAGCAAGACATCATGATGTTCCAAAAATATCAAATCCGTATCGCTGATCAGCATTCTTAACCCATATGATATGTGTTGTAAAGTCGTTATCTAGAGTATGATGTATCTCAGTCACGCTTTGATTGTGACTGTTCATATGAATATGCGAAATACATAGGTTCATACCGCCTCTAGCCCGGGTTATGAAATGTACCACCATAGATCTTGCACGCTACGCTCGTATTTTGCTATCAACATGCGATATGTATCGCCAAATTTGAGACACTTCGAGTGGAGGCGCCTGATTATATAGCCCAGTTCACAAGTTTCTGCAATAATATTTTCTGATTGTTATTAAAATCGTCACATTTAACACAGGATCTAGCAAATGCTACTATAGTAGTCTACTTTGGAGCTTTTCATGTACGGGAACGCAATTACATTGAGAGACCTCATAATGTATTCGTGTTGTCTAGCAGAAAGGTCAACAATGCCGTTTACGGTCATAGAGGTGTGCGCGGTTTATCATTCGGTAATTTCACTGCGCATGGGATATAAGCGACACTCCCACGGACCGCATGTTACTTTATACGGCATCAATGACCTTTGTGCCAATGAGCATGAATACATTATGACGTCTCCCTATGTAATTGAGGCCCGGTACATGAAACAACTCTACTGGAGTTATATATGGAGAGAACTACAAAGTTGTTTCAAGTGTAATATATTATCGATATTACGGAGTAATGATGGTCATTTTGTAGAGTTCAGTTTGTTCTACAAGCTGCAAAAAAAGATAATTTATGCAGAGTTAACTGTTGATTTTTGACACGCTCCAAAATAGACGATATGCAGGTCCCTCTGGTGTATTACTGTCCAGATAGGAATAGTTTACGATGTCGAAATTGTAATCATCTCTTTTGTCGTAAAGTCTACGAGAGAGAAGGCCCGCTTCGTCTAAATAAGATGTGGCGCTAGGGCCATCTGTAGTTTCCTTCAAACCCAGTGAAGGTGGCTATCTTATATATAAAGTATTTGCTGATATCATCAAATCATTTGATGATATCAGCAAATCAATTGCTGATATTAAAAATGATTTGATGATATCAGCAGATCATTTGCTGATATCAACAAATGAAGCGTATTTGCTGATATCATGAAATAAGATCGTCTATATAGCGTTCGGTGAATGAGAAGGAACGGGCTTTGAAAGTATCTGTTTCTGAAAGCGTCTGCATATAGTCGTATTCATAAGCGAACAGAAATGTCAGCCGAAAGGGTTGCACAATTAGTACCCATTGGAATACCTATATGCTGTTGATATATTGTGTTGCCAAATTTCACGTAGATATTATTAATGAGAAATTCGACCAACTCTATAAAGAAAGAAACATCCCATGAATGATATGCCTTGTATGTAATAGAACCAAAGAATGCTTTATGGCTTCTGACATTAATATATCGGCGATCGGCGAAAGCGTAGAAAACCTGACGGTGCGAATTGACAAGGTTACCGAACATATTCTTTGCAAGTTTCAGAGATTTCTATGAAACAGTAGCTGAGATATAGAGCGAACAAGAAATCGTTGACTGAGGAGATATAGGGCCATAACTCCGGGGCAATCATCGAGCGCTTAGAAAAGCTGAGCTTGAACATCAACAAGGTACTAATCATCTTTCAAGTAAGTTTCGAAGTCGTCCATCAAATAGTAACTTAAAAATTGATTGAACTGGAAATCGTTGCCTGATGAGAGAAAGGGTCACAACTTTTCCGCAAATCAACGGCATTCGGAAACAAACGCATCGGCAAAGAATTAAGCAAGGTATTAAGCATCTTCAATGTAAGTTTCGGGGTTTTCTATCAAAAGATAACCGATATATTGACTGGAAAGCAAACCTTTGCCGGGTGTGGTCAAGGGCTATAACTTTTATCGAAACACGTAAGATACTAAGCAACTTCCATGTAATTTTCGGTGTTGTCCATCAACTGGTAATCAATATATAGGCTGAACTAAAAATTGCTGAAAGGGCATAACTCTGTGGCAAATCATCGAAAGCGTAGAAAACCTGGTAGTGCAAATCGGCATGGCACTAGGCATATTCCACGTTTCGAAGTTGTCCATCATTACCAGAATAAAGATGACGAGTTTGTTTTGTACGAAATTCTGCAGAGATCCCGGTAATTCCCGACTCCGTAAATATAGTAAGGTGGAGAGTGCCGATGACATTAATTCGAGGCCGAAGAATCAGGTCAAGTTGACAACCAATACACAGCCAGAAATGTGCAAACGTGGTGTTGTTTATATTATCCTCGACTGAGGTCGAAACCGCGAAGCTCCTTCCTACGCAACTTAGTTCGGATAATATTCGGATAAATGTAAAGCAAATGCCAATCCTGAATAATTATTCACCAGTCAGTATTTCTACCGTTGTCCATTAAAGAATATCCGCGTTCATAATCCAAAGATCTATTTCATATTCCAGCATCGCACCAAATTCAAAAAGACAATCACAGCGAACACAGGCTAGTTTCCTGCAACAGAGAAGTGGTCAACAGTTTTCAATGATGCCAGCAAGACATCATGATACTCCAAAAATATCGAGGGGATGTGGGGCAAAATGTTGAACTGTAAAACTGTCAGAAAAAGATTCGTCCAATTGCTGACTGAAAGCAATATGAAATTCCATATCAGTACAGCCTCGTTTATGACGAAAAGTACGCTGCAATGCTTCGGTTAACCTTTCAGAGAGGCCTATGGAAGCATTGAGCGATATTTGCGTTTTCGATATTCAATACACCAGCATTGTTCATGCTACGTTGAACGACTTTGTTTACGTAACACGAGAGATCCCCGATGGAACAGAGACATTTATGAAAGGGAATCCGTAATGAGTTTCGTTCAGAATTTATCAGTATATATATAGCAATGTGTCTATAGAAAGAAAATCACCTATGGGTGTTGCCACCTGGCGAAAGTGGATGTTCTCTTATCACTACCTTGTCGATAGGTTGAGCTTTTGTTCTGAATAAGAAATGTTCGATACATGCTGCGCCATCTGTGCTACTTCTGGTGATTACTATATATGGGATGCGTAGTTGCTCGCAAAATGGCCCAGAAAAGACAGAATTTCCAGCAACGCAAAGATATGTCGTGTCCTGCTCGCCATTTCTAAAATGATACTAAATTAGTTATGCTTTTCCGTGATTACGCAACTAAGAGAGAGAGAGAGAAGGAGAGAGAATTAAGGTTAAGGTTCAGCAATATTTCAGCAAAATAACGACGATAAAACAAAATTCTAGTTTTCATACACATCGTGCTTTCAAGTTGCCCATGTCTTTACCATCCAGGGAGTTTCGCAAACGAAGTAATAAGAAGAAAAAATAAACGCGGATACTATTACACACTTATGCAGTTTGCTTACATTGTAACACATGAAAGCGATATATATATAGGTAGGCGAAATTTCTGTCACAAGCGTTAACTTCCCGGCAAACTGTGACAGATTTCCGATTACCCTGGGAGACGTATTCATGGCTCTCACCTGTTTATTCCTTTCACCGTAATATGGTTTCAGACTGACGTCCTCTGCAGATAAATGTGACTCTCATGTTAGGCTGAACATTACTCTGACTATAAATGTGACCCTCTCTTCACGTCGATTTGACGGAGCGAGCGGCAGTAGTGTAAGATGAGGTACTTATTATACCTACCTTTTCTCCTATCTTCGCATATCCAAGTCGAACACTACACGTGTTGCCTTGGCAGAACAGAAAACATTATCTGATCAGAATACGGGTTTAGTTATGCTCTATAAATATTCCGCGATCTATATTTGGAGAAGTGCAATGTATGACCTCTTTAACATTCAAATTTGATTGGCTATCAGAAAAAAAATGACATCAATACAACCATCTCTTGCCATATTCGGTCAATATTATGGTATCTCCCGCCAGAAATAGTGAAAAATTTAAGTTGGAAGTCTTGAAGTGGAGATCCGCCATGTCTGCTTTCGCACGTGAACCGTGAATTTTTATCCCCTGGGAGCCCTTCCGCTAGAGGGGCCGTTCGGCCACACCGTTCAACATGGTTCAGTATATCGCATTAAGATGATTGGTCACGTGATCGGTCAGACCGGTCGGGTGCTGACATGGAAAGATCCGGGTGTACGGATTTTTACACCCTAGTAAACTGACCAATGAAAATGCTACGATTTAGGTTGAGGGATAATAAAGTTTCATGCATGGATGAAACCACTGACTTTTAGAATCTCGGTCCGTTTTTTTCCCGTAATCGATAATTTAGGAGCAAACACAAATACAGCGGGTCTTATCTCGTAATTTGTCGCCGAATGTAAGGACACGGGTTCGAGTCTCGCACGTGACTGACCCATCTATTAACACACGTACATGTATTAAGAAAGTGTCTTCCAAAAAGAAAACCGAATATAATGCTACCTACTTTCCGAATGGCATTAGTATATATCTTCGGTTAATGGATCCACGCCGAAATGTTAGTTAAAACCTTTACAAGCATTGTTTTTACTCGTCGAACACCTACGCCATTTTTCGATCAAACTCTAACACTCCGTGTGTGCATGATCTCGCCTATAAGCCCAAGAGAGTGAGAATGTGATTGGCGGCCTAACAGGCTGAATTCCTCACTGACTGTTTGGCGAAAATGACCTCATTATCAGTAATCCCAAGATATGTCCGTAAACTATATCAAGTAGATCGCGTCATGGCTGTGAGGAGATGTATTGTGAATAATTCTAGTCTTTAAGAAATGTATTATTAATCGATTGTATTTCCAGGACAATGGTTGCCAGATTCTAAAATTTAGATAGCGTTTCAGTGCATGATTCATTCACGCCGTGGAATGAGTTTGCTGGGGTAAATAAATACATTTGTTTGTATATGGATTATATAATCCATATCTTCAGGCTACCATTTCCCAGTCCGTTGTTCTCACTGAACAATTTACACGTGCATATAGCACCTTGTTTGAATAACCCCCATATTGAAACGCCCCTTTTCTATGCGATCATATACCAAAGGCAATACCCACAACAATGCAATGATACAATTGGTGTACCGCCATTAGCAGATACATATCTAATCTCTAATAACTACACCTATTTGTAGCAAATGTCAAAAAAGATACTCACTCCCAGTCCATTCCTTGTTATCCACCAAACCTTAGCTAAACGAGTATAATGCTGTAGTTGATCAACCGACACCCCAATGAAGATTGTGTGCTCAAGCATCATTGCAGTTTATACCGTGACAGTATGGGCAGATGATCTGTCAACTTCCTCGACAAGTTCCCCTCCACTCCCCCATCCCAATATAATAGACTGAAATATATATGTCAAACTCAACAACAGAATAGCCTCCTTCATCAACAAGAGGACGTTGCTATATTTCAATAAACCTGATCAGAGGGACCATTAGAAGTATGGGATGATATTTGCATTTTAGACATGCAATACACCAGCACTGATTTGAGCGTGCAACACGAGATATATCAGATAGAACAGAGTCATTCATGAGAGGAATTCAGTTTTGAGTTTCGGTCAGAGCAGACCTCCTGTTACAATATTTCGAGTGAGTTCAATATCCAAGAATAGAAAAAAAAATACTAAACATACCAAAATATATACAACTGCGCGTCTTCATTTGTAAAAGCTGAACAGATAGGAAGGAAATCAGCTGTGGTTATTTGCACCTGGCCACCGTTGATGTTCTATAATCATTCTCTTGTCGATAACGTACGCTATTCCTGCGAGGTTGGGAAATTTTGTTCAGAAAGAAAATTGTTACCCTACTTTGCAGATTGTGTGAATAGCTGTAGTATTTAATATGTGCTACAGCCAATAGACAAAATATGCATCACGCGGATTAAAACTGTCTGCAATTTAGCCACGA
>JAVTVY010046758.1:0-22950 GCA_036873755.1 Hanleya hanleyi
AGATCCTTCCATTCGGCATGGAATAGACTATGGGTCCGTTTTTCGGCCACCAGTTGTCGTAAAACCTTCAACCCAAATCACGTATATGTAAATATTTTCTGAAAGAGCATGATGAAACTATTACTTTAAGATATAACACTGCTATGTTATAGAAAAATTAAACTCGAACATTCTCCTCCATGCTTGCTTCATTTTTCCTAGAAAACCCCTTAAAAATGTCGAAAAATGGTCAAATTCGGCTCAATTTCCAGAAAAATCTGTAAGAGCGATTTCAATTAAACTTCTTACTCACGTTCCCTGGTCCGGTGTCAACTTAAAAAGGCAAAAAAAAGGGGGTGAAAACCTAACCGTTTTTTGTCAGATTTTCTTCCCGTAAATGAGTCCCGATTTTTAGGCACACCCAAGGGGCATAACTGAGGCAGGACAAACTTTACTCCATGATCCCGATCAGCGTGTGGACGAAGCCAGCCCTCGATTTGTACGTACTCGTTTGCAGCGTTGATAATGCTGAATAGGATGGCATTATAGATATAAGCTATTAAGGAGACAAGAAGAATTATGATGTAACAGAACAAGGGCAGTCTATCGTATTATGAAATTAGAGAGGGGCCATTACTACGAAACTGTGGAGGGCCACCTTAAGGGGCAGGATGTTTTTTACGAAATTAATTATTCACATTTATCGTAATCTCAGAGTGTTTGCGAGTATGGCGGTATACAACACTTGCCAGTTATACACATTATTGTACGAAATCCGACCGATAACTTTGCCCCTACCCCATCTTTGTTTTGATCACTTTTGCCAATTCTAGCAGGATTTTCGAGAACAAAACTCAAAATTAACCTATTTCTTCTTAATAATGGGCATCCATTCGGCAATATGAAGGCCGTGCTTGCTTTTCCGCTTTCCAATGATAGCAGAAACGCGAGAAAATGCAAATAAGAGATGTAACCAAGTCAAATTATTGGTAATTTTGCACTAAATTTTCTCCTAGAAACATGGGAAATACTTCAGAAACTTGAGAAATAATTCGTTAAACCATAGTAATATACATCCATTCCATCCTTTATGGACTGTAAATGGGTTCTCTTGTAAAGAAAATTTACACTGGCAAATTTATATCATTCTGATAGGACCTCGTTCTGCCATAATATCCACCGGAATCTCATTCCAGGGGGAGATAACGTCTGTATGGAATACAGTATGCAATAACCTCAATAGTATACTAATGGACACACTGTGGATTATTTTAATCGAACTCCTGGTCTTCTTTCCACCTGCTTCCGAAAATAGCGCTTCAGGTGTAACTAGGCAGTCAAAATTAAACAATCTGGCGTAATGACACATCTCCGCTCCGTAACGGAGTCTACATTAAGATAATGAATAGACTCCACTATTATGCCTTAAAGGGTGCACTCCAGAGATTCTTCCATTCGGCATGGAATAGACTATGGGTCCGTTTTTCGGCCACCAGTTGTCGTAAAATCTTCAACCCAAATCACGTATATGTATATATTTTCTGAAAGAGCATGATGAAACTATTATTTTAAGATATAACACTGCTATGTTATAGAAAAGTTAAACTCGAACATTCTCCTCCATGCTTGCTTCATTTTTCCTAGAAAACCCCTTTAAAATGTCGAAAAATGGTCAAATTCGGCTCAATTTCCAGAAAAATCTGTAAGAGCGATTTCAATTAAACTTCTTACTCACGTTCCCTGGTCCGGTCTCAACTTAAAAAAGTAACCAAAAGTGGGTGTCAACCTGCCCGTTTTTTGTCAGATTTTCTTCCCGTAAATGAGTCCCGATTTTTAGGCACACCCAAGGGGCATAACTGAGGCAGGACAAACATTACTCCATGATCCCGATCAGCGTGTAGACGAAGCCAGCACTCGATTTGTACGTACTCGTTTGCAGCGTTGATATTGCTGAATAGGATGGCATTATAGATATAAGCTATTAAGAAGACAAGAAGAATGATGATGTAGCAGAACAAGGGCAGTCTATCGTATTATGAAATTAGAGAGGGGCCATTACTACGAAACTGTGGAGGGCCACCTTAGACGTATGGAATGCATGTACTAGAACATCCGAGACCTCTTCAATATCCGAGAGCTTTTCAACATCCGGGACTTCTTCAACATCCGGGTTTTCCCCGGCCCGGCCCAGCCGCAGCGCGCGCGGGTTATCCGGCTGCACGCCTGCGCGTCATCACCGGAAGTGCGCGGGTGAATTTCGGGTCAAAATGTCAAAGGTCACATCCAGGTCAAACGGTCAAAGGTCTCCCTTTCGGCAATGTTCGGCAACAATGTTGCGGCATCGATATACAGAGCTTGAATACAAAAAGGGGATAATTAACCTGGGAAGGATGGGCAGTTCCATTTGGACCTATCCGCGGTCGAGAAAAAGAGCCAATGAGCGATTGATGAAAGAACCAATGGACGGGTACTAGAATTTCGCTCACGTCTGCGCCTACATCCGGGTACTAGGATGCTTTCGCCTACGTCCGCGCCTACATCCGGGTTCTTGTACATCCGGGTAATGTTCTCTGGACATTGATGGGTTACATTTGACTCCATCCTAGGCCACTGATTGGCTACTTTCTCCACGGCTCCACAAAGCCAGTTTCATCGAATCCCCACATGTCTGTTATAGCCTTCATGCATTATGCTCATATAGAAAACACACAAGACAGGGTTTTTTTGGTGAGATCTCATTTTGTACTTTATTCAACAATAACTAACAACAACAGCGTGAGAGCAACCGCGTGAAAAATGAAGCCCAGAACAGGGGACTTGTACATTGAAATCGATAGAACTTAAGCCCAGAACAGGGGTTTTTCGTGAAAAAAACTTAAGTCCAGAACAGGGGCTTTTCGCGAAAGAACTTAAACCCAGAACAGGGGGCTTTTCGTGAACGAACTTAAGCCCAGAACGGGGCTTGTACATTGAAATGATGGGCGGCCCAGTCATATACGAGTACATCTCGGTCTTGGGGTACTCGTCAAACATCTGTACGATGGTAGATAAGGTTCCTCCCCGGCATCGATGGTACAGGTAAAACAAGCAATATTGTCCGCATACGCTACTGGTCAGGCTTTGCAACGTTTGACTGTTCCAACACCACGTCTCTGTGCCTTGATCCATGAAGTCTGTTAAATCGGGATGGAGGGTGGCAGGCCGTACGGGTCAAAGTATTCGCCCTGCTGTTCTGTCAAGTACACGCCCACCCAATGTTCACCGGGCCGATCCATCGGGTCCGTGTTGAGAACGTAAGCAGCAGGATACATACGGTCTAATAGGAACACATCTCGGACGAACACCCCTTGAAAGACCATACGTGTCTCTGGGTCATTCTCCAGCACGGTGGTTATCTGGTCTGTATCCATGTTAGGTGGCAAAGTCACACAGGACGTTGTGCGCCTTGTCCACTTGAATGATGTTGTCAAACTCGGCGTAGCAGATCACATTGACGGTGCTTCGGAGGGCTCGTGCAAAGTGGATTTCCAACCGTAAATTTCCTTGCTTGGCGAGGGCCAGCTGATAGTCGTTCTCTAAGGTTGGGGTCAGATCGAAACAGAACAACGTGTATCCGTTCGCGTAGTCCTTCTGACCGATCATATTCTCTTCGTCCTGGGTGGTTTGACCGCTGGCTGTAAACAGGCTCTGATAGGCTCGAATGAAATTCGCGAGCTCAAAGTTCGGTGTTAAGGCCGTGGCTGGGACCTGTTGTCCGTCCACTTACAGGGCCACGAAATTGATGCCGAAATGTTTAAAGTCAATCGGATTCTCTGGGTAGGCTCCGCTGAAACTAGTATTTTCCACACAGGCCAAGATCAATCGCTTGGGTAGTTCCCCCAGGAACAGGTTTTCTTTGTTGGCGCTCATATTTCCAGCCGACACAGAGAACACTTTGGTTTGTACACGCCGGATAGGGTACTGGGCTGGTTTTGTTTCCAAGGCTTTGAGGTGTCCGAATTGAACGGCTGGATTCGGTTTCACTTTTCGGACATACAGGACTGCGTCTTGGATGACAATCTTATAGTCAGCAGCATGCCCCTCTACGTTAGTGGCCATCAAGGCGAAGGCCGAAGGCGCCCGTATCAGTCGGATTTTGATGGGGATCTTGTTCAAGAGGTACCGATCTTGCATGAACATGTCTGCGTGCAGTCGACCCATGAGATCCACCGAGACGCCGTTCGCGGTGAAAGCCTTCCGTTTGTTATATCCCGCATTGTCGTTCTCTATGCCCATGTGCTCGGCTGTGTCCTGGTAGAATAAAGCGGCTGTCAGCTGAGATTTTTTAGCCTCTCGTCCATACGACAGCAGCGTTTTGATGTAGGCTCGATAGGGGTACGTGTTGGTCGAGTCACTGATGAGTTTGTCGCTGAGAAATATATCCACCTGTTGAAACATAGAGTGCAGCCAGAGATTCGTCGAGCCCGTCGTTGCTTGGTCGACGATTCTGGAGCCATCCCCATTGACGACCTTGGCTTTCACATACAAGTATGTATGGGCTAAATCCACATAGGCCGTATCCGCATTACTGATGGTGAACTCGATGGGTCCTGTTTCGTTGGTGCTGGAGAGAGGTAGATGTTCCACCCATAATCCTTGTTCGGCACTGGTCTGTGTGGGCGGAACGGTCCACAAATCAAATTCACTGTTGGTGGAGGGGCAGGACTCTGCGTGGATTAAGTACATGTTTAGGAAAAGATATCCTGGGTCTTCGATGTGCGTCGTCACTGGGTCGGTCGTCGACTGATGCGTGGTCTCGGTGGTGCAGGTCTTTTATTCCCTACGGTGCGTTGTGCTTTGGCCACCAAGACGCCTCCTGCTTCTTGGCCCGCCGTTTCAAGGCTTCTTTGGGTGCCGTACCCCCCAAGACATCAACGGCCACTTGCAGTCCACTGCGTACCGCTTGTTTGCCGATTGTTTTCACCCCACGCGTCACCAAGGGCAAGAACGTTTTGACGATGCTCGCGAGTATGTTTCCCAGCCCATGTCTTCGTTGCATGCGTGCACCACTAAAGACCGGAAGGCCACCTCCGGCCTGTTGGGCATAATAGTCCATATAGCTGCGAGCATCGCCCTCGTAAGGCACCTTCATTATACAAAGTGGGGAGCACGTGCTTGTAGAAAATGAAGTGTCAGCACCACTTTTCCTCGTTCGAATGCCACCGGTCGTCCCGTGTCATCTCTTATATCCACCGTGATAGTGTTGATGTCGGTTTGTCGTACGGGTAGGTAGAGCATGTGGGTGAAACTGTGGGTGACTTGATCTCCATACGCCTTTTTAATGGGGACCACCCGTAACAGAGGTGTGTTGATATCGCCCACGATGTGGTTGTCGACTACGTCCGAGTAGACGTAGAGTCCGTACATACCCGACTTCATATCCATCGGGATCTGGCCATGGTCCTCGGATGGATCCGTGTAGGTCGCGTGAGCGAGACCCAGCATTTGCTGTAGGATAGGACTCAGTACGACACTCACGTTGGCGGTGAGGAGGATCTGTGCCTTGTCGTTGTGTGCGTTGTAATCGAAGTCCAAGTCATTCTTGAAGGGAAAGGATTTGATGGGTTTTGAAACATTCGTGACCTCCCGTAGAACCTTATAATGCAACAGTCTTGAACTCCTTGGGGGTATCGTATTGGCCTTCGGGGAGGGTGAGTCGGGTGTTTTTGCCTTCGTAGGTAACCTCGTACCACACTTCATTGGCTCGCATGTTGTACCACTAGTAAGGGTATTGGATATCCACGAGGCCACATTCCCATCGTCCAGGTAACTGCAACGGTTGCGGTAACTGGGTGACATACTTGGCCAAAGCGTTGTCAGGAAACACATCCAGCGAACTGTTACTGGGTAGGGTGAGGTAAAACATGGCGACTGAGCTGTCCTGCTGCTGCTGTTGGCTATAATAGGTGTTCCAGTCCTTGGGCGGTTGTGTCCGGCGTCGTGTTCGTCGCGGTGACTTGCTACGTGTCACGGCTCTGGAGATGCGGGGTGTTTTGATCAAGGGTGGTTTTTTAAAGGCCTGAAAAGAAGGTGCCCGCCGTGGTGGTGTCTTGGGGGGTGACTCCGGTTCCCACTCGGCTTTCCAAGAAGGTAGTGGGCCACTCGGCGATTGCTGGGTCCGCTGCATCCAGGCCCAGCGCTGGGGGTTCCCCACCAATTCAGGTCATTCACTAAATCCGTCATGTGGGTCCCGGGGACCACCTGATTCTGTACCAGGAGTTCGCCCGTTTCATCCGTTGTAATACCAGGCCAGCTTGTTTCTTGAGCGATGCAGGTACACTCTTCAGCACTTCGTCTTCGACCCACTGTGGGGCTGTGGTTGGTACCCATGGTAATGGCGGCTGTTGGAGCGGTGCTGAGATCGGCGGTGGTGGTGGTGGTGGTGGTGGTGGTGCTGGGGTAGAGAGGGTTTTGTATTGGTCCATGAACGTCATGTACCGTTGAAGCATCTCATTGTACCGTTGTACTTTCTCACTGTCGCTTAACCCCGGTCTCTGTAAGATCTGTTGCATCTCTTCATCGAGGGTGTTGATGGTCTTCACCGTAGGTGGGACAGGGTAGGGCGATCGGAGATTTTGAAGGAACCGTGGTGCGACGAGGACCATTTTTCTCGTGTGGTTCATTGTCGGCCGAAGAGTCCACCCAATACTGGACCCAACACAGAAGCGGGCAACGGTGCTAAGATGGCCCCGAGAAAGCCACCTTTCTGTAACACCTTTTTCTTTAGTGTTTAAGAGACTCGCTTCTGGACTAGGGTTCGGAGACCTGTCTTATGCTTGGTCAACTTGGTTTTCTGAGCCGGAGTCAGTGGTACGCTGCCTTTTAACAGGTTGTACCCGATCTCGCACAGACAGCGTACAAGGGCAGGGTCCGCACCGCGTACAATGGTTCGGACCAACTCGGGTGGGGCCGTCTTCAATACACGGAGCGTCGGGGCGTGCTTCCGTACTCGCGCAGACATCATGTACAACTAATGCTAGAACCCACAACCCTGCCCTTTTTATCTACCTCAGAGAACAGAGACAAAAATCAACCATGATGTGGTATTAATTCTTTTATTATCCCCATCATCAAACACACACACACCCCAGCTGGGGGAGCCACTGTGGGTGTGTTTACATTATTTTTGCATGTACACGTGCTGGGTCTCTCCGGGAAAGATGCCGGTCCGTAGTCGAAGGTGGTCGGGGTGGCTTGCTTGAGGTCGAAGAGCATATACCCGTGCTGAGGGGTTGTCGCAACTTTGAAGGCTTCCAACGCAAACGGTGTGCGGCCGGGATACATTTGTCTCGCCAGGTGCAGCAGTTGAGTGGTATCTCTCGGGTTTTTGAAGACCACCAGGTAGTGGGCATTTAAGCTGATGTTCCTATATTCTTTGTTTTTACTGAACAGATTTTGCACAATGTAGACGATGCTGAGCCGTCGATGATGGCTGCCTTTGGCAAAGAGTTGGGTGACCCGTGCATCCGTCTCCAGAGATCATCCAGAACCGCCAAGGTGTCCGGTTCCAAATCGGGCAGGTTAGGTAGGCCTTCCACGAACGTAATGTGGGGCATTGCTGCATACGCTGCCTGTCATTCTCCGTAACACCACACGACTCGGGCAATGGGTGGGGTGATCATGCTATCTGCGTGTTGAATGAGCTTCCTGACGAAGTGCTTTTTGCCGGAACTCGTCCGTCCTGCGATGACGCAAGTGAAGGGATGCTGCCACCGAGGGTCCATGGTTCGAGCTGTATGCGCTGTCGTGGTAATCCGCTCTTGTAAATTTGGTACCAGTGAACTGGAGTGGTGGTGGTGGGTATAACGTCTGTCGTCGTTGTCTGTTCACTGTGAGTGATGATGGTGGTGGGTATAACGTCGGTCGTCGTTGTCTGTTCACTGTGAGGGATGAAATCCCGTGGGTTTTCAGACGTAGTGGGTGTTCTTGGTGTAGGTGTGGGCTGTATACTTGGTGTGGAGATCGATGCGGCTTGTACACGGTGTGTGGTGGTGGTGATGACTGGGCTCGATACGGGTTGACTGGTGCTATCTGTAGACTGGTTTGACTGGTGGCTGGTGTTCTAAGCTGGTTAAGTAGCGTGCTGACATAGGCTACGTCGTAAAACACACCTCCGTACAACACACTCAGCAGGGTTAGCACTATCACCACAAAGCCCACTTGCGCTTTGCGCGTTTTGGGAGACGCTGTGTTCAGAGGCAGCTGCTGTTTGTCAATACCACTGTGGTCGAACGTGGAATGAAGGATGACGGCAGTGGTGTCTGGCTTTATACTCGTTTCACCTGGTTCGCAGCGACCCAGGAATTGATGGAACTGGGCCAGCCTTGCCATTTGACGAAATGAAACAGTTTGCCACGTCGACGTTCCGTTTTCAAAATCTGCTCCACCGTGTAGTAGTCTTGCTGTGTTTTTACGACAGGCTGTAATTCCGTCTCGTAAAACGTCCCTAGCAACGGTTCTCCTTGAAGATCTTTCAGTTCATAGACTCGCTGCTGTCAGGGTAGGCGCCGCTTAATCAGGAAGTGCTCATCGCTCCAGTTGGGCAAGTAACTTTTCTCAAATTGACCTTTGACTTTACTGATCCGTACAGGGTCCCCGACCTTGTACACCTCCTTCGTCGTTCGCTGCGATTGCCTGGGATACAAGAAACGCCGGACTTGGGCTTCATTGCGTTGGGTCACGGTAATGGGGGCTCTCTCTATACTCCGGTGATAGGCTCGATTGTAACCACTCACAAGTTTCGAGAGAACATCGATGTACCGTCTTGTATTCTTATAGGCGAAATATTTATACATGCGGCCTCTGAATGTCCTGTTGAACCTTTCCACCACGGAGGCCTTGGTCTCGTTGTACGTATGGAAGAAAAACAACTTCTGGGCTTTCAGAAACTGTTGGAACGGTCTGTTGAGGAATTCCGTGCCTTCGTTGGTTTGCAAATACATGGGTTTGCGCCCGGTCTTGAAGATGTCCTCGAACGCCGCTACGCCATTCGCCCCCGTTTTCGTCCGGATGGGTACCACCCACGCATTCTTCGACAGGATATCGATGCATGTCAAGATATACCGATTCCCATCGTTGTGTTTGGCAAAGGCGCTCATATCGACCAAATCCGCTTGCCATTGGGCATCTAGTCCTCCCACGATGACCTGGTTCCGTAGAAAATGGCGATGGGCAGCTCGATGTAAGGTATAGGTGTCTTGTTTTCTTAACCAATCTCGGACTTGAGCACGTTGTATCCCCTGGGGTTTGGCCGCTCGACAGAGAGCCGTCAATGCACTATAGACCGCCGGACTGTCGGGACTGTAGTATAAGTTATCCAACACCTTCTCCCAGCTCTTCATGGTGACAAATGATGATGGACCCTGGCTCTATCGTTTATTTATAACGGGTATATCTTGGGCCGGAGTTTCTCTCTGATTTTCTTCGTTGGCTTCTACCAGCACATTGTCCATGGTAAATGACCAGTCCAACTCGTCTGATGATCGATCTTCCTCCGTAAGCACTTGATCCACATCTACCACGGCATCTTCCAATGCAGACCATAGATCAGGGTGAAGGGTAAAATGTACCCCCATCTAGCCGAACCAATTGAATAAAGAAGAGGCCGCGTCGATGTACACATCGTGACACAAGCGAATGAGGTCGCCGTCCAGTTCACCAGACAACACCCGTTTGAATTTGGTCCAGCCCTCCCGAGACAAACGAATGTGAGCCGTGCACGGTTGTGTAGGGTCCGCATCACAGATGTCTCCCACCTCCTCCATGATATCGACCATATCCGCATAAACGTGCAGGAAAACCTCGGGGGTCAAGCTGAGATACGCCCGTATTATATGCTCCGTCATGGTCAGTACGTAAATGGTACCAGATTTGACTGTCTCTCGTATTTATAGGGAGAACCACATGATATCAAAGGATCGGGTGGTGATGTCACTGGGCTGACTGAGTCTAGTTGAACGCGTCACCCGTGCACTGATGAATACCATAAATGCCGTATATACTCTCTATGTCTACATGCTGATCGTTGACTTGAGCTCAGTATACATTAAATGTGACGGTGCGTTAAATAACAAAACATGGTGTTTGATATTTCAATTTGTTTTGCTGTGAACATACAAAACATACCCAGGGCGGCTCCCCCAGCCTGGGTATGATGTAACATTGGGGATAATAAACTGTATAAACATGGCTGAACTTGTTGTTATTCACGACAACCGCTTTCCGCTATACTTGGATGAAATATATACCCCGATGTGATATAGTGCCCTTGCACACTTTCGAAACTTCCCTTTAACCCGCGCGCGCGCGCGTGCGGTCGGATAACCCGCGCGCGCGCGCTGCGGCCGGGCCGGGGAAAACTTGGATGTTGAAAATCCGGACCCTACGTGTAAGGGAAAATTGGAACTCTTCTGGGTTCGGAGGTAGTTTTAGTGAAACCCGGAAGTGACGTCTGTGCGCAGAACCCACACCACCAAACCACAAACACGGACCCATAGTGGTTGGTCAAACACAATGCCACGCACCCCCAAAATGCCTGCTTTCTATACTACGGCCAGACTAGGCATGCGCAGACTCTTGAACGCGGACGAACCATTGGCACAGTCGGATGCTCCTCCACGAGAGCTTCAAAATAAGACCTCAGACGACACCATCGGACCACAAGGGGCTCACCTAGGCCCCAAAATGTCTATTTCCATACCCTTTTCCCACAATTCCTGCTTGCGCATGCGCAGAATGACGTCAGTTCCACGTCAAACCCATCCCGTCGGATGCTCCTTCACGAATGCTTCACATTGATAGCTAATACGACTCCATCGGACCAATAGGGGCCCACCTAGACCCCAACACGTCTATTTCCATACTCTTTGTCTACTGCGCATGCGCAGAATGACGTCAGTTCCACGTCACACTCATTCCCTCGGATGCTCCTTCACGAATGCTTCACATTGATACCTCATACAACTCCATCGGGCCAATAGGGACCCACCTAGATCCCAAAACGCCTATTTCCATACACTTTGTCTACTGCGCATGCGCAGAATGACGTCAGTTTCACGTCACACCCATCCCGGTGGATGCCCCTTCACGAATGCTTCACTTTGACACCTCACTCTATCCAATCGGTACACTAGGGACCCCTCTCGCCCCTGAAGATTGCCGGAGAATTTGGGACTACTTTCTGTCCGCGGAGGCAGACCACATCACCACCAGACCGCATCACCGCGGAGAAATACACAAGCCCGATTCACGCAGACCGGAAATGACGTCATAACTGCGCACAACACTCCTGCGCACACCGCCACAAAACCGCCACAAAATCTCATACCTGCGCACAACACTCCCGCGCACATCACCTTCTCGCGCATGCGCAGTGAGGCGCCGGGACGTCGAAATCACGGCTACCTACTACTGACGTTTGTATTTCTTGCCAATAGAGTATATTGAATTACTGATTTTTTAAAAATAAATAGGTCTACATAACTCTGATTCTCACTAAACGTTCGAGGGGAACATGTCTCTTGCGTGGCTTGGCTCACTCCCAGGGTATGGGGGGGGGGGGGGGTCTCAAGTGCCAGTTGTGCAAGACAGCATGGCGGTAACTGAAACGTCACGCATGCTCAGTAAGTTTAGCGATTACCGGTGTGTCCCGTATGATATAAATATAAAATAAAATAAAAATAAAAAATAATAAATATAATATAAAAACCAAAATATAAAGTCGCCGTTTGTGACAATATTGTCAAACACAAATATATAGTTAAAACCTTTGTAAATATATATAAAACGATATAAATAGGGCCTATATATAAAGTTATTTTTTTTAAATTTTTTATAAATATTTTTTGAACATAAATAACGATAGGAAGTTAAGACGTTAAATTTAACGTAAATATAAAGGGTGCATTCCACACCTAAATGATGTGCGGCTAAAAACAGGCATGGGTTCGGATCTTCGGCCACAAATTGATGTAAAATCTTTAACAAAAACCCTGTAAAAGTATATATTTTCTAAATGGACACACCCGTGCCATTATTTCAGAAGACTTGTGAGCTATTGAAATTGAATAGAAAATACGTACAATCCTCCTTAAACCTTCAACTTTTCTGGAAAACTCCATAAAATATATGAAAATGTGTCAAATTCTACCCGCAACCCAGAGAAAACGTATGAAATGATTTTCTTTTTATGTATCTTAAAGTGTTTCCCGTCCAAATAACAATTTAAAATTGCGAAAAAACAGGGGGTCGACCTACTCGTTTTTTGTAAAATTTTATCGCCATAAAGGAATCATCATTTTCGTTTCCCGAAAAAGTGCGGATTTTGGCCCGCCAGATATTCAATTCCGGACACGATTAACTCTGTAGTGGCGAGTGGGTGCGATCAACAAGCAATTGTTATATCCTCGTTTGGAGAAATGGTGACGTCCAGCAGGGTGATACTATAGATATCAGCTAATAGAAAGGTAAGAAGAATTACCATGCTGTCAAAATCGGGCGTCCTTCCTTATTATAAAATTAGGGAGGGGCCATTTGTGCGAAACCGTGGCCTAGTGTGGAGTGCACCCAAAGTACACGAACTTGTAAAGTGTACATGTAAACCGGATATGCCCAAAGGAAGCTGCGCAATCGATGTGCGCGCGAGTAATACTGGTTAATCAAAACTGCAACTGGGTTCTGAAGCGAAACTATGACAGCGGTGAAAGCCACTCGCCTGTCACAGATGTGTCGAATCAAACAATAAGATCACGTACCTGAACATATATCAGTTCACTGCCATAGTGATTTAGTAAAGGCCTATTCCAATTTTCAACAATTACTGTTATCATTTACAATCGTACTTCAAGTTATCACATCAATTAGATATAAATACAGATATAAATACATCTACTTATAAATCACCATAAGGTATCCTAGCCTGCAGCCAATATCACGGCCTGCCCCTTTGATGTTCAATCTGCGATTCCGTCGGCCAAGTCGCTGGTTGCTATTTGCCGCATAGAAACATCAACAGAAGTTGAAATAAAACTTGAAAATAACGATATATTAATTATGCGCAACACAAATATTAGGCAATTTGAAATCATACTGAATATGAGCATATTTCATTGACTAGAATATGACCATTCATAGCCTAGTTATAGGATTTGGAATTATATTGTCGTTTTGTATCATTTATCGTTTTTCGATAATTTCCGCATTTTCAAATAAGACAAAAATTAGCAGGGAATTTGGTATAAGTACAGCGAACGGGAAACTAATGGCTCATGAGGAACACTACATTGGCCTTTTTTCACTTTTGCGCTGCCTCGAAGCTGTTACTAAAGTCTGTCCATTTTAATTAGTCGTCTACTTTGGAGCTTGTCAATAATCAGCAGTTAACTCTGCACAAATTTTCCTTTTTGCATCGTGTAGAACAAACTGAACTCTACAAAATGACTACCATTTCTGCTGTGATATCGATGATATATCACGCTTGAAATAACTTTGTAATTCTCTTCATGTAAAACTCCAGTACAGTTGTTTCCCGTTCCGGGACTCAATTACATAGAGAGACGTCATAATGTATTCGTGTTGTCTAGTACAAAGGTCAACAATGCCGTGTATGGTCATAAAGGTGTGCGCGGTTTATCATTTGGCCATTTCACTGGGCATGGGATATAAGCGACACTCCCACGGACCGCCTGTTATTACTGTATTCGGCATCAATGACCTTTGTGACAGTGAGCATGAATACATTATTACGTCTCCCTATGTAATTGAGGCCCGGTACATAAACAAATGTACTGGCGTTTTATATGAAGAAAATAAAAAAGTTAGTTCAAGCGTGATATATTATCGATATCACAGAGAAATGGCAGTCATTTTGTAGAGTTCAGTTTGTTATACACGCTGCAAAAAAGAAAATTGTTGCAGGGTTAACTATTGATTTTTGGCAAGCTCCAAAGTAGACGACTAATTAAAATGGACAGACTATAGTAACTGAGGAATCAGTCGAAGCCGTTTTACCCCTGCGTGCTAATCGCTAATTGATCTTCAATACGTGTGTATTGAAGAGCACTTCTGGCCCGATGGGTTCTTGATGGGCATCGGTGTTAACCCTATTATATACGGTGACGAGTGAGTGAATAGGGTTTAACGTCGCTTTCAACATTTTTTCAGCTATATCACGACGGGGAAGGGAAGGGAGGGGAGTGGAAGGGGCGGGGGTATACCTACTTGTAACAGAGCAGATCTAATGTTGACATTTTATACTGCTGTCCCACCGAAATATCATGCCGTAGGCAGACATGACACCCCACTCAGTCACGTTATATTGACACCGAGCGAACCAGTCCTTGTTCTATCCTCTCAATACTGAGCGTGAGCGAGGAAGCAACAAGTTCCATTTTTCAAGTCTTTGGTATGACCCGTCCAGGGATTGAACCCAGTAATTACCGCTTACGAATATCAACAGTTCATTTTATTCAAATTACGTTATACTAACTTAAAACCTAAAAAGTTTGAGATCAAGTAAGCGTATCATGCTATAATAAATGATCTCGTTAATGAAAACGAGGAACGGTGAACGCAACAGTACAATCGACACTGGTGGTTCCCACAGTAGGTGCCATTGTTCTTTCATAATTTGAGAACGGTACGTTTGATGATACAAGCATTGTGCAACCGGTTCCTCATGAGCCATAAGTTTCCACATTCGCTGTACTTATACCAAATTCCCTGCTAATTTTTGTCTTGTTTGGAAATGCGGAAATTATCGAAACACGATAAATGATACAAAACGACAATATAATTCCAAATCCTATAACTAGGCTATGAATGGTCATATTCTAGTCAATGAAATATGCTCATATTCAGTATGATTTCAAATTGCCTAATATTTGTGTTGCGCATAATTAATATATCGTTATTTTTTATTTCAACTTCTGTTGATGTTTCTATGCGGCAAATAGCAACCAGCGACTTGGCCGACGGAATCGCAGATTGAACATCAAAGGGGCAGGCCGTGATATTGGTTGCAGGCTAGGATACCTTATGGTGATTTATAAGTAGATGTATTTATATCTAATTGATGTGATAACTCTGAAGTACGATTGTAAATGATAACAGTAATTGTTGAAAATTGGAATAGGCCTTTACTAAATCACTATGGCAGTGAACTGATATATGTTCAGGTACGTGATCTTATTGTTTGATTCGACACATCTGTGACATGCGAGTGGCTTTCACCGCTGTTTTAGTTTGGCTTCAGAACCCAGTTGCAGTTTTGATTAACCAGTATTACTCGCGCGCACATCGATTGCGCAGCTTCCTTTGGGCATATCCGGTTTACATGTACACTTTACAAGTTCGTGTACTTTATATTTACGTTAAATTTAACGTCTTAACTTCCTATCGTTATTTACGTTCAAAAAATATTTATAAAAATTTAAAAAAAATAACTTTATATATAGGCCCTATTTATATCGTTTTATATATATTTACAAAGGTTTTAACTATATATTTGTGTTTGACAATATTGTCACAAACGGCGACTTTATATTTTGGTTTCACCTCTATATATTTGTCGTTGACAATATTGTCACAAACGGCGACTTTATATTTTGGTTTTAACTCTATATATTTGTCGTTGACAATATTGTCACAAACGACGACTTTATATTTTGGTTTCACCTCTATATATTTGTCGTTGACAATATTGTCACAAACGGCGACTTTATATTTTGGTTTTAACTCTATATATTTGTCGTTGACAATATTGTCACAAACGGCGCCTCATAGCTATGGTGACAATACAAATGTGCTATGCCAGGTGAAACGCGAAACGTTCCAATGGGTTGGTTGGGGGAAGCAGATTCTGTCTAGCTGTGGTGCAAAATATCCCACAGAATTGTGTCAGGAAACCCTACCCAATGTGTTATTCGCCATGTTGATAGGTGAATAAAATAAAACATCATTACATACATTAAACAAAACCTATGGGGAGTATTAGTCAACAAGAAAGTACATTCGAGTTCTCTTTTATTATCCGTCAGGCAGCATATATCACAATTCGGATGACAGCATCACAATTCGGATGACAGCATAAATCACAATTCGGATGACATATTCAAGCAAAGAGCTGTGTTTCCTACAGACAAATTTTATATCGTTCGATGGAGAAGGGAGGACATATAAGTAGGCGCCGTCGTCACACCACGCTCTCAACCTCGTCTTTTATAACCCGTTTTCTTGGAAAATCCAATAAACTTCACTTTCAACAGAACGAGAAATGTTTGAATTGCATATATCTGATATTTTCTGGTTTGTCCTCTTCAGGAAAAACAGCCTATATCCCAAATTTCAACCAATATTTCCAGATTGACCGTAACCCGGATAAAATATCTCGCCTGAGTGTCCGTGAACAAGCGAGACTTCCTCGACAGACCCGAGTTCCTCGCCAGCTGAAGCCAACTCACATTTGACTTGAGGCCCACAGGAGCTCGTTGCCGTTATTATTCGGTTAACTAGGATGATTAGGGGACGAGGTAGTAAAGAAAAGTACTTGTAGGTCTCAAGTCAGCTGCGATTTGGTCCAGTTGGCGAATAGTTCGGGCCTGGTGAGGAAATCTCGCTCGTTGTCTGGCACTCCGACGAGACATTTTTCCCTGGTTACCCCCTTCTCCATTTACATACTCTATCGACTCATCCCAACCCCCACCCATATCAACCTAATTAACCAATCAACAACGGTAACGAGCCCCGGTGTTTGGCGCTATATTTCGTAACTTGTGTCTAATTCCTCTTCGCCGGGCTGGGGCCGCGAGAAGGTTGATCCTCCACACATCTAAATCTCCCCATCCCCAATAATATATATATAGTTTGAAGGGATTAAATCAATCTCTACAGAAGGGAGAGACAAAGCTCTACCTTAAGAGAAAAACATACCTTTTGACAGTCCGACAGATCGAATTTGAAAATTCGACTCTAATGTATATTGTGAAGCTATAGAGGAGAGAAAACTTACCTCACGACAGTTCAACAGTGCGACAGTGCGAGTCATCGCACTTAAAAGAGTGTTGGGAAATCAACCTTAATTTATACCGAGAAGAGATCGCGGAGAGAAAAACTTACGTTTTGACAGTCCGAAAGATCGAATTTGATAGAGGGGAGAGAACTTTAATGTATATTGAGAAGGTATGGAGGAGAGAAAACTTACCTCACGACAGTCCGACAGTGCGACAGTCTGAGAGATAGAAGATGGGGGGGGAAACTCTACCTTAGTATTTACAGCGAAGGTATGGACGAGAGGAAACTTACCTCACGACAGCGCGACATTCCGAGTCATAAAACTTTATGGAGGGGAGGACAACTCTACCTTATTTTATATAGTGAAAAGATCGCAGAGAGAAAAAACTTACCTCTTGAAAGTCCGACAGATCGATTTTGAAAAGTCGACTCTAATTGCGAAGGTATGGAGGAGAGAAAACTTAGCTCACGACAGTTTGACATGTAGTCAATATGTGTATAGTGCACCAGACTGACAAACAATGAAGTTTATATTCCATTCTACACATGTAACACTATCTGCAGTCATATCACCAGTTTAACGATATGTATATAGTCCATTGGACTAACTGTACATGTAATACTATCTGCAATCACTCTCTAACTCTATAGTATGAAAATGTTGGATAAATTACGAATGCAGGTACAATTCAATTTGAAATGAAAACCTCAGCGGTTGAAGTTCCCGGACATTAAAAAAGTGATTTGGCTTGGAAGCGTAACTTCCAGTCCTCGATATCTAAACCTATAGTACTGCTTGGGTAAAGAACTGTTGAACAGTACAGTTTAGCCATACGTGTATAGTGAATTAGCCTGATCAACAATTAAGTTCATATTCCACTACACTTGTAACACTAGCTGCAATCACACTATAGTATTTCTTGGTTGAACAAATGTTGAACAATACTGTTTAGCGATATGTCTATAGTCCATTAGACTAACTGTGCATGTACCACTAACTGCAATCACTCTCTAACTGTATAGTATTTCTTGGTTAAACAAATGTTGAATAAATTATGAATACAGGTACAACTCGATTTGAAATGAAAACCCGAGCAGTTGAAGTCCCCCTAGGTAACTGAAAAAAGTTATTTGGCTTGGACGCATAACGTCCAGCTTGTATGAAAGTCATCTCAAAGAAGATCTTGTGGCAAGGTACCCTCGCCTCATACAAAATTTGTCCTAAAAAGAAAGTTTGAATTGACGCCACTTATAGGTGGGTCAATCTAGTTAAACCAAGATAGTAAACCAGAGAACTACAATCTAGTGATAAGGCTATGAACAATTTGTGCAAGCTGTTTGCCTGCGCAATATACATTAGAGCAGGGTTTTCTCCCCTCTATCAAATTCGATCTATCTGACTGTTGCACTGTCAAAGGCAGTCACTGTCAAAGGGTAAGTTTTTCTCTTCGTGAATTCTTCAAGTTATCAATTAAAGTAGCTTTTTCCTTCCCTCTATAAAGTTCGATGAATCAGACTGTTGGAATGTCGTGAGCTGAGTTTTCCTTCCTACATACCTTCGCAATATATATTAGAGTAGAGATTTCTTCCCTCTATCAAATTCGATCTTTCGGACTGTCGTAAGTACTTCTCTCCGTGATCTCTGTTCGGTATCACTTAAGGTAGCGTTTCCTCCCTTCTATAAATCTCTGTCACCAGGTAAGATTTTTATTACTTTATCCCTTCGTGGCATATGAGTTTTCTCTTCTCCAGTTGGGGATATTTGATTCTGCATGCCCCCAGTTTCCAAAATCCAATAGCATCTCCTCCCGACAGATTATACGGAAATTGTATGTCTATTGCTCCATTGAATGTAAGCTTTGTTATTAAAGAAGCTCTATTGTTTGGGAATATGGGGCTTGGAGGGTCTGCCCGCCTGAACATCGTGTTATACGAGATCTTCTTGATTGATGAGATATCACTGCCATATAAAAACATGATTGATACAATACTCAAGAAAACGACTTGGAAACTGATCTGGAAAAAGAATACAGCCCAAATGTCTTGTCGACTTATATCTATATATTCTTTTTATTTAATGCCTGCTAGGAGATTGTTGCTGAATATTGTCTTATGAATTCAGCTAGGTTTTTATCATGGACGTGGATTGTCTTCATGGCGGACGGCTGGCTATTGGATGTCTGATCTGGCCCTTGTGTATTTGTCTACACCATAATGAAGGGATCTTGTAAACACCATATCAAGACTGACTCTGAAAGGGTGTATTATGGTGTTCTATTTGTGCCAAGTTTCCGTCGCCTTTTCAAAACGCGACGTCGCCTTTTGAAACGCGACGTCGCGTTTCGAAACGCGACGTCGTGTTTCGAAACGCGACGTCGCGTTTTTAAAACACGACGTCGCATTTTGGAAAACACGACGTCGCCTTTTAAAACGCGACGTCGCGTTTCTTTCCTATGTTTTTGCATTGTAAAACTCTACACAACGAAACTCGACGTCGCGTTTTCAAAAGGCGACGTCGTGTTTCACCCGCGTCTTGTTTGGCAATGTTAAAAGATAGGAAAGAAACGCGACGTCGCGTTTTAAAACGCGACGTCGTGTTTTTTAAAAGGCGACGTCGCGTTTTCAAAAGGCGACGTCGCGTTTGAAAACGCGTCGCCTTTTGAAACGCGACGTCGCCTTTCGAAACGCGACGTCGCCTTTCGAAACGCGACGTCGCCTTTTGAAACGCGACGTCGTGTTTTGATAGTAGAACTGCGCATGTCTAGGGATCATTTATTTTCAAGAAATTGTGTTGTGACTATAGATACAATGCTTTAGTTAGACAAGACAAATGACATACATGTAGATATATATATAGAAGACTGTGTAAATAAAATGTGTGGTAGGAAACTTCGCTGTGCTTCTATCCGTCTCAGAATATAGGTCATGTATATCCATTGAGTATACGCACCCCTCAAGACAAGAACAAGCTGACATTATTAGTGCGCATAATGCATGTATTTAGAAAATGTTTCCTCATTAGCTTTCAGTTACTTGTACAGCGACCAACTAATTTCTTTTCAAGATAATCATCCTGTCCGTCCTCTAAACGTTTGTCAGGCTTTATTATTTTTATATTATTCACATTGTATCATTAATCTTGGGTGTAAAACTCGGCTGTCAGTGTCGTTTATTAATTGACTTTAAATTGCCATTTCACTATGCATTCAGTTTTAGCACAATGCACTCATGGACTAACTAAGTGGAAGCTGTGCCGTTAGTGTCACCCAAAGAGGACATTTAAATGTTGATTGATTAATTTATTTCAACTGGGTTAAAACGGTCCTCGGTGAAAACAGTTTCTACCTAGACCAACACATTTTCACTTGGCTGTAAATCTTTCACCACCAGGTGTAAAAATGGAAGCTGGATTGATCTGCATGTGTGGAAAACATTCCAGCCAGGTGCTTCTCAGGTTAATGATATTAAAAGTGACTTACCAAGTTGACTAATACGTTATTGAATTTGAGCTTTGAACCCTTTGTATAGTTATTTATACGCTATGTAGCGGTTTTAAAATAATTGGGCACTCTATCGCAAAAAACAAATTCTCTTAGTTCAGATAGGTCAATGCTACCACCACCTATTTTTATCAAAAATAGGAAAATAAGCGTGTAACCATTCCCGGAGAAGCCGCCACAAATTTAGGTTCGTTTATTCCAATCTCAGTTTAGAGTTTCTGCCCTTATTGCTTCGCTCTCCTAACAAAGTCTAGTTTCACGATAACGGTGACAACCTTGTAACCCACAGTTTTGCTGATAGAATTGGAACCCTCTACTATTGTGATTGTCTTATAAATCTCTTGAGATGGTCAAGCGGATAGCTCTGGCTCACTAATAACAAATGCTCCCTAAACCTGCACATGCGCAGTTGAAAGACCAAAAGGCGACGTCGCGTTTCAAAAGGCGACGTCGCGTTTCGAAAGGCGACGTCGCGTTTCGAAAGGCGACGTCGCGTTTCGAAAGGCGACGTCGCGTTTCGAAAGGCGACGTCGCGTTTCGAAAGGCGACGTCGCGTTTCGAAAGGCGACGTCGCGTTTCGAAAGGCGACGTCGCCTTTTGAAAACGCGACGTCGCCTTTTAAAAAACACGACGTCGCGTTTGAAAACGCGACGTCGCGTTTCTTTCCTATCTTTTAACATTGCCAAACAAGACGCGGGTGAAACACGACGTCGCCTTTTGAAAACGCGACGTCGAGTTTCGTTGTGTCGAGTTTTACAATGCAAAAACATAGGAAAGAAACGCGACGTCGCGGTTTAAAAGGCGACGTCGTGTTTTCCAAAAGGCGACGTCGTGTTTTAAAACGCGACGCGTCGCGTTTCGAAACACGACGTCAGTAGCTTGAAACGCGACGTCGCGTTTTCAAAAGGCGACGTCGCGTTTGAAAAGGCGACGGTGGCACAAATAGAACACCATAGTGTATTTTTAGATTCCATGAGTTGTTTGTGACCGCGATTTTAAACAAGGAAGGAAAAATAAACTACGTCGCCCAGTGACGGACCAACTTTGTAGTATCAGGTAAGCCATTTGTCAGCGATCTAAACAGCAGGATCGTATCACCGAACTGTAATACTATTGCAGGGGTTTGACTATGCGGATATTTCATGTCTTGACTGAAAGACAAGGGAGAATGGAGTGCATTTTGCTATTTCGCTGGTTTGGCTCAGAGTCGTTCAGTATGAAAAAAGTCTATTATATTATTTTATTTCGAATAAGATCATTAATCCAATTTCGAAAGATTACAGCACCTCTGCCTCCTTTTTCCTCCTTTTTGTTCACAATCTGCTTGTGATTGAATAGAGGGTCACTTCACGGCGACGCCCATGCATAGGCCTATATAACCCAGAAATTAGCATAATATCCAGACAGAATATCTTACACCAGAACACTCTGATACTCATTGTATATGAAACTGATATGATCTTTTATATTTGCTCCAGTCTAGACAGATCTGAAAGGTTCAATTTAGCAGTGGTCTAAAGTAACAATGATAAGATCTGTAGGCCATTTGTTGTTTTCTAAGGCACTTAAGAACAACGCAAAGTTTGAGAAAACCTGATACACTACAACACCATAACGTATACCACTTAAATTGAAGTATATTGAATACGAGATCCGTTTACTGGTTGTTGCGGATATATGTCAGGATTCCCATGGCAACATTGCATTCATTGGGCATAGAAGATAAATTATTGAAAATCTCCTGGAATTTTACCAGCTCACACACCTGTCGTATTGTTTGTTGACCTAGAAAACTACAATAAATTGGAAAATAAAACCACGATGTGCGTCATACACTCTATGCCGTTTGGTTGTTACTGCACTGAATACCAACGCGATGAAACAGCAAAATAAATAAATATGTTAAGGACTTGTATCCCACCTATATATAATATATTTGAACATTTCTTAAGTACAATATCGATTCTTTCTCTATGTGAGATCATTTTGACGAGTAAATGTTTGTTTAGGTGAATTTGTAGCTTTTAAAACATCTTAGTGCTAGTGTAGGGACCATCGCTATCAGTTAATAGCCTCCAGTCAGTTTATCGCTTTAAGTCCATTGCTTGATTTTTCCAGTTTTATTTTAAAAAATGTTTATTTCTTGAAAACTATTCTTCTTAGAGATTCAAAATTTAACACTGTTGTTTCGAACAAGGTGAAGAAAATAAGGATGCTTCAGTTTCCAAATAATGTAGTTGATAAGATATTGATGTTTAAAGTGTGAATTTCGTATTTTGTCCAACTGAAGAACATAAAATTACACAGAAAGAAATCTAGCCCAAATAAAAATAAATGAGGCACCGATATTCTGTCGAAGGGTGATTCTACTCGGCAAAGTTATCAATTGAATGAAACATTTAGGACTTTTCAGAAAAATAAACGT